>JASAMX010030584.1:0-19192 GCA_030248175.1 Microlaimidae sp. YZB2_3 | reverse complement strand
TCTATCTTTCGTAGTATGCAGATCGAACGATCGAAAGCGCGCGAAATTTCAGTTGATTCGTCGGATCAACCGATCCGTTGATTTGCATACTACGAAAAATAAGTAGGAGATACGGTAACTATACATTATGGTGACTCTTATGTATATTGCATTATTAAAAATGATTAATTTAGAACACCCGATCATTTAGAAGACGGAACTTTTAAGTGGTTGAAAACTTTTTTTTGTCTTTTTTTTTAAATGGAATTGTTTTGATACTACATACATAGCTCAATTTGCTAATTTTGTTTGTGCTAACATCGAAAAGAAAAACAAAAAAAATAACAAAAAAAAATTTTTTAAAAAACTTTTTGAGAAAGATCCATGTTATAAAAATACATTTTAACGGTATTAGGACACTTTTTCATGTATTAAAAAAACGTCAGTTTCTAAACTTTTGAGTTTTTGTTCGGTTCAAGTTTAAAATTTAAAAGAATAATATTAGAAATGAAAAAAAAAAAAATTATTAAATTTACCCGAAGCTAAAATAAAAATATAAAAAAAGCTTTAAAATTTATAGTTGTTGATTTGAATGTTTTGATTTTGCGTGCGTACTGGGAATCGTGACACTAAAAATAGAAACAAGAAAATTTGTACAGGCATATAAAAAACGACACATGGCTTAAAAATTGAGCTAATTAACATTTCTAAATTATGACACACTATTGAGACAAGGGTTAAGACAAAGAAAACAACTAAAAATACATTAAAAAATTTTAATAAATGCAATTGTGGTAGTATATAAATAAATAAAAAAGAGCAAAGCAAAAATTTTAGATTAAGCTTTATATTTGGTAGTTATGCAAATATTTGTATTTTTTTTCATATCACCAAAATAAATCCCAAAATAAATTCAAATTAAGTTTTATATATTAACACCGATTTTTTAGCAAATTCTATAAGGCTTAAAAAATAAGATAACAATACAAAAAAATCATGAGATTATTGTATTTTGTTGAGTCCAATATTTTTTGTTTTTCTGCGTTTTGGAGTACAGTGGTACTTAAAAATCAGTGTATGATTATTCAGGGTAAGACTAGAATTCTAAGCGGGTAGATATTTGGACTGCCATCAAGTGGGAAAAAATTCAAGCTTTCTGACCTAAAAGTTACAGCTCCGCAAAATTCCAAAATGAAACGAAAGTTTTGTATTTTTCTCGCCCCAAGTTCCAGGTCCAGCTAACTTTATCCGCTGACCGAATACGTAAATAATTTTTTTTTTAATTCTATTACAGAGTTTGAAAATATTTATTTTTGACAAAATTAGACAATGTTATTTGTTTTATAGCGGCTTGCTTAACTTGCGCTTTTATAATAAAGTAAAAAAGTGACCCTTTGTAATTTTTATCGCGTCTTAAACACAGGTACAAAACGGTTTTTAATCTTTGGAGTGCTAACTTGGGGAAGAAAAAAAACATTCCCTTTCCCGTGATGGCCTTTTCTCCAGTGAAAAATGTTTTTGTAAATGTATTAATTCCCGTTGTTTTCGTTAGTAATCAGAGTGCGTTTGCGTGATTGCATTTTCCCCCCTGGTGCGGACCATTGCGAACGCACTCCGATTATCAGTGAAAAACTAACGAGAATTAATACATTTACAAAAACTCTTTTCACCGCCGTAACCGGGGAAAAGGCAATCATAAAAATGGGTTAAGCCTAAAATTTTGTATTCAACAGTCGTTTTTACTCTGATATAAAAAGTCACAATCAGTCCAGAATTAATGCGACCCTGACTTTTAACGTTTACTGTATCTGTTTGTTCCAATGATAAAAAGTTTCAAGTATTTTATGTCGATTACTGACTTTTTGTGTCGTAATTATGGCGCAGTGCCGACGTGTTCTTATACTTGCAAGTGAAGCACGTATATTGCTTAAAATAATTTTTAAAAATTATTAAAATAGGTTAATTTTAAGATCTGAAGCCACCTACATATGATAGGCGTTTAAAAAACCTAAATTATTGTTAATTGTTTATGAAATTTTTTTTATGAAAATTTTTATGGCATTTTGTTTAGTTTATTGCTATAGTTTTAGTGTTGTTCCCCAAACAAAACCTCTTTTGACCACATGAAACGTGTCAAAAAATTTAAATACAAATTGCACACTAAGATTGTTTCCTTGTTTTTAAATGAATTTTTATCCTTTATCGCTCAAACTCCCCTGTTTATCTGTTTTTGAAATTTAATAATGATTTGGTACTGAGATCAATTTTAGGTGTATTAAAATATTGTAGTAACTGATTGTAGTAAGTAATTCGGAAATTTTGACCATTGGCTTTTGCTTTTCAAAAAAATGTCGTGAGTTGTATAACTAAAGGCAAACCCAACGTGGCTGCAACAATTGTTCGTTGGATAAAAAAATGTCCCCATTAAGTAACCACTCAAATCACGAGAATCTGACGTCATTATATCAAACAAATACTCGGTATTAAATCGAATCTAATTGGTTAATAAAGTGACGTCAGATTCTTGTGATTTGAATGGTTACTTAATAGGGAGCATTTTTTAATCCAACGAACAACTGTTGTAGCCACGTTGGGTTTACCTTTAGATATAGGTTAGTATTTAAATATTCCTCAGAAATCGGTTAAATTTTATTTGCAGATCAAATCAAATTTAATATAAGTCTTTTATAATATTGGTATATAGTCTTTTATGGGTCTGCTTATCTCTGCATTCTAATTTGCGACGTCAGCCAGATATAATCCAACCATAATAATACTAATAAATTATAAAAAAATATTTTATGAAGCTATTATTATTATTGTCGTATTTGTGTTTGCATTCATAAGGGCCCACGCATGAGGGGTGAATTTTGTAGTTTTTGTACTCAGGCTACATATTGTTGACCAAATGTAAAGTCTCATGTAAATCAGTAAAAATTACCAGGTTAATTTTCACAAAAAATATTTCTAAAAAGTATTACATGTGAATATGATCAGAAACCAAAAACAAAGGAAAGAATTCTCAGTTCAAAATTGGCTCTTTTGAAGCGAAGAAATTGCTCGAGAAAGTGTCAGAGTCAAGTGGAGCCCTCCTGTCTGCAGTGGAAAAGTTCTCATGCGGAGGGTCAAAAAGGACTTCTTTTCCTGTCTGTTGACTCGGCCTAATTCATTGTCTTTACCCACCTTCTTCCGAAATATTTGCATATGAAGCGACTAATCCTTCAATGGGAAAACCACTCACTCAGACCCCCGGACGACACTGCCCACAGTTCATTATTTACGTCGACACCAACAGCCGCCTAATAAGCGTTTCCAAACTAAACGTTTCCGTTAACGTTAATTATAGATTTCTGGTTTTACCGTAGAACACATGGTGGCAAAGCGTCGGAAGGCTATGGCATCAGTGTTTACACAGAGCGCGGCAAAAAGCTAATTTTGTGTGAAGAAATCTGGCCCATTAACAACGGCTTGAGCTTCTTTGTACAAACACGCAAAGACATAAGGAGACTTGGACAAGGGTTTACATTTCCTTTTGTCAGGGTTGTTCGGTGAATAAGGGCTCTTTTCTTTATAGAACACCGTTGAATTGTTTTTGTTAATAGCCTTTCAAAAAGGTTTGAAAGCAATACAGTAATTGAGCTTGTTTTTTTTTTAATTTTAAAAATTATCAGGAATATTTATTTTTCCTTATTTCTTCAAATACACATAAATAATTCGTTTATTAATTTATTTATGTGTGTTAAATTAAAGTAAACCAGCCACAGGGCAAAAAATTTGGCCCTCAGGAAAAAAACAGTATTCTGCAAAATATCTTGGAAAATGATCAGTACAATAGCTTTAGCAATAATATACACACTAAAATATTTTCCAAAAAATGTCACTGTGTTTTTTTAAAAAATATGTTTAATTTTGATTTAGGGATTTGAAAGCAAGAATTTAACTCTTTGGGATTTTTTTGTCCAAAAATTGCTGCGATTCCGCAGAAGGTATTCCGCGTTACTGCTGCTCTGTGTTAAAGTACGCACCAAGCTCCCGCTGGACACCAAATATAAGACTGAGCCGCTGTGAGGCGGAATCCCTTCTGCGGATATGCAGCGAAAACAATCCCAAGGGGTTAAGCAAAATAGACGTTTTATGTCAAAACCTTAAAATTTTTTCGGAACCTTGAGTCCCGTTTTGACGGTCCAAGGAGATAATTTTTTTCTAATTTATAAAAATAATATTTTTAAGGATTCTAAAATTTAAGGATTTTAGGATTTTAAGGACCCTAAAATGGACGTCAGGATTTGAAGGACCCTAAAATTTCATATAGTATTCAGGATCACGTCATATAGGTTTTGCTCTGTGGAATTGGTTGTTGGAAAACCTAGTACAATCACTTTTAGCCAATTAATCTCCAATAAATGAAAGATCTCCTTTTTTACATAAGCAATAATTGGCTAAAAGTGAGTCTATAACGTTATAACTCTGTAAAAATTACTAACACTAAACAATTTCGGTTTAAATAGGAGGGTTTTGACTATCGTGAAGGAACTTAATTTATTTATTTATTTGGTCAGCATACATGATTTTACTCAGCATTTGAATAAAAAAATCAAACGGAATAAAATACGACCACAATGTATTTTCAGTTAACTTCTGGACATTTGATATTTTTGATGTTAATTCACTTTTAAATTTTTTTCATCTAAATGTGATTGCAAAGTTTCCGTCAAATTTTACATAAAAATTTAACTAATAAACATTTTTATATGTTATTTTTTTGGAAACCAGATTCTAACGTTTCTATATAAAAACCTGTAATGCGCTAAGCATTAAAACAAATATATTTGTAACCCAAACGACGTCTACAAAATAAGATAAAACAATTATAATATTAGCCGGATGAAAATATATTCGTGTGAAAATCGTTTTATGATCACGCTTTTTTTCAGATAAAATTAAAATAGCCAGAAAGATTCTGTTATTTTATAGGTTGTTATTATTTTAATACTAAATTGCAATAATAAATAATTGCAAATATAAATAATTCAATTTCGAAATTTTATATTCCATGTGTTTTGTTCTTTTCCTGATAATCTGATTAAAATTTGTCATGTTATATTTGTTAACATGCTTTTGTATCTTCCCTGTCTATGTATTCACATGACAAAATAAATAAATTATTATTATTATTATGTATAAACATGAACACAAAACATTTAAACAAAAGTAAACAGACACACAAACACATAAATATACATTACGAAAACCACATATAGAACTTACAAAATAACACACAAAACACATACACGCAAGACACAAAAACTTACACAACACATGCATACAAACATGCACACACACAAACATACAAACATTTGCAAACACGCACGCGCACACATTTACGCTAACAAACAATATTTAAAATTAAAGAGTTTTTTTTGGATTTATTTTTATTTTGTATTTTTTGTTATTTATTAGTGGTTTTTTATGTTTTGTTTTTTTGTGTTTTTTTGTTTTTTATGGGTGTGTTATGTGTAGGTGTGTTGTGGGTGTGTGTTTGGGTTGATTTGGGTGTGGTTGTTGTGTGGTGTGTTGTTTGTTTTTTTGTGTTGTTTGGGGTGTTGTGTGGGTTGTTGTTGTTGGTGTGGTGTTTGTTGGTGTGTTGTTTTTGTGTGTTTTTATTTGTGTTTTGGTGTTAGTGCGTTCGGTGAGGATGATATTGTTGGAATATGTTTTTTTTTGCGTGTGTTTTCTGTATTTTGTGTTTTTTTTTTGTTGTGGTTTTTTTTTGTTGTTTTTGTTTTATATTTTTTTTTTCCCAAAACTAGTGACTTTAAAACATTACGGATTTCAAGATGGTTAAAAAAGCCTTAAGAACCCTAGTTTTATAGCAAAAAAACCTGCAAGATTATGTCTAAATATTGCTTTTGTAAGGTTCGCGCGCGCCGCTATTGGTTTACTTTCTATGAACATTTGTTTTAGCCATAGTTGTGGTTTTATTTTGAAGTTATATTCTCGTAAACAACAAGTAGGACTTTCCTTAATGACCGTGAGAGCCAACAATAACATCTGCTCCTTCCTCTTTGTGATTTACTGAGCAATACGCCGAGAAAATATCGCTAATTATAGGTCTGTTGAGAACTATAACTTTTCACCCAGGTGACAGGAGGAAAACACGCAGTCACAACATGGATGGGTTCATTGTGTAAGACGGATTCCCAACTGAATCCTATAAAATTCCCAACATTGTCAAACGGACCGTAGCAAGGTCTCGATTTTATCATTCGCCTTTGACTGGGAAGTCTCATTTGTCTGCCTTCTTGCGGCTTCTTCCGTTGCCGCAAAAGGCAAATAGCGGATAAATAGCGCTTTGAAAAAAAAACATTTGAAGTTTCCCGTCCAGTTAACAGCAACAACTTCGGAAGTCTTTTAGTTGGTGGAATAACGTGGTGATTTCTCTATAAAATCTTAGTCATCTGTCTGAGATCCCTGTAGCCGAACATCACCTGCAAGATGTCGTGTCATCGTTCGTTAAACGGTTAGGAGAGGGCATAATGAAATCCCATATTATGGTGATTTAGTGTCGATGGAGCCAAAAGTGGGGAGCTTGAAGTCAGAAGTTAGGAACTTAGAGCCCAATGTAAAAATCGCTAAAACGTTTATCTAAACCTAAGCGAAGCCTGATCTAAGCCCTTACAAAGTTGTTCTTAAAAGCTCCAATTTTTCGTTGCTCGTGGCTCCAAGTTCCTAAAAATTTCTGATGGCTCCAAGTTACCTGATTGTGGCTCTAAAGGCCATATACCAATATTGCGCAGTTCTACGCCAAGAAGACTAGCTCAATTCTGCTGCTTCTAATGTAATCACTGAATCGAGATCTAGATCTTGAATCATATAAGTCTGAATTTTTATATTTCCTTGTATAATTGTATATTTTCTTTCAATATGTTTTTTTTAAATTGCATCATTCTAAAAAAATTTAGGTCTTTTTAAGTGTTTTTCCCATCTTTTTCGCACCGCTCCTTTTTATTATAAAAAATTTGCATCATAACAGTATTTTCCGCAAAGCAGCAATGTTAGTAATGTGCTTATACTTTATGTTTGTAATAAGTTTTGGTGCAAAGTGCCACAACTACTACTGCCGCTACTACTGCGAGGAGTGCGTATGAGTAGAGAATGATCGACTGTGTATTAAACAGTTGTTCAAATTATAAGTAGATTATTCCACGGGGTAGATTTTTTATGATATAAAAAATCTACTACGACCTGTGGAATAATCTACAATTTGTGGTATAATCTACATGACAATTTTTTCACGTGATACTGTAGATTATTCTACATGATAATCGCGGATTTGCAAACAAAAAAAAACTTCAAACGTGAAACTGTTTGGTATTTTTTACGTAATCTTGTTTTGTTGAATCCAACGTATAGATTATTTTACATTTTAAAACATCAAATATTTCGAATAATTTGAATTATTCGACAGTATTACGCAAGAAAAAATCGCTCTATTTATTTTGCGTTTGCAATTGTTTATTTTGCTAACTTTGAACTGCAAAAAACTGCGAACGTAAAATACTGAGATGAGGTTTTTCCACATAATGTTTTCAAATATTCCAGATTTTTTGTTGCATCGGACATAAAAATGATTTTATAAAACGTGGGGTATTTTGACTAATTTGAATTATTCGACAGTGTAGTATTGAAAAACTTCATCTAGGAGATTTGCGTTCGCAAATTTTTACTTCTACACGATAAAAAATCTACACTGTGGAATAATCTACCTACAATTTGAACAAGTGTTTAACACACAGTCGGACATTCACTACTCTTATGCATTCTTCATGCTACCAAGGTGGCAAAAATACACAGATAAAAACACTAACTTACGCTAGAACCCACTAAACAAAGCACACAAGCTCACACAAACAAATAATACAGATATACAAACATACAGCCAGAATTTTTTGCCAAAAGAATAACCTTAAGTAGGTTGATTACAATTAGGTTGCGATTTTTTTCTCATTTTTTTAATAATATAAAAATATTCAATGGTGTACGATATATTATACCTTGAGACTTTTTTTTTATTTTTCGCATAAAGTTATTTAGCACTAACTTCGCAACCGAATACTTACAACAATATTGCCAAATATTAACATTATCATTTAGTTTGTCTCAGTCGGGAGTCAATCCAAGGACCTTCAGTGTGCAAGACGTGAGTTCTGCCACTGCGCCACAACCTCACATCATTCAAAATTGTGTATAAAATTAACAGAACAATCGTTAAGGTACTGTAGCTTATCTATAGGTGGAGACTAATTGGGAAGATGGGTGTGTGTGAAAGCGCATGTGAAAGGGGGGGAAATCTTACGTTTCACGAATGATGTATCTCGATCCGATAAAAGCAAATCGTCGTGACAATAACAGAACGAGTCAAAGGCACGTTGATTTTATACGAAATGTGACTCTTTATGTCATAGAAATGACAAAATGTCCGCACCGGATCGGGGAATTAATCCGTAAGCCGGTAAAGGTACCGCCGCCCTGACACCTCCCTATCATCCCCAGCGCAAACAACGCCGGGGGCTCGCGTTTCAGTCCGGAGCCACTAACCAGCAGAGAGGGGATCAATTCAAATAGAGCCTTCCATCTCTCCTGGTTAATCGATTATCATAATTGTTCCGCCAGCTTACGGTATTAGCCCGCTGTTCTTGGATCAAATAGCGGAACGGTGTTTTAGGGAATATCTATTTTTTTCATTCGAAATCTGTACATAAAGATATTAATTAATTTAAATTAATTTATAATGTATTAAGTACATTACATTGGTAGAATTTAAACCGGGTAGAAATTATTTTGAACGAATTTTTAATACCACTGGTAAGAATGAATAAGTGTAGAGAATGTCCAACTGTGTGTCACTAACCCACAGAGAGAGGATAAATTCAAATAAAGCCTCCCATCTCTCCTGGTTAATCGATTATTATAATTGTTCCGGCAGCTTACGGTATCAATATGGGCGTATTAGCCCGATGTTTTTGGATCGAATAGCAGCGGGACGAAATTTTTAGGAAATATCTATTTTATAAATTTTGATAATAAATTAATATAAAATTAATAAAAATTAATTCGTATAGAATTAATAAAAATAAATTTATTAATTTTAATTAGTTTTTAGTGTATTAAGTATTAAATACGTTGACTTTAACCCGGGTAGAAATTATTTTGAGCGAATTTTAATAGCACTCGTAAAAAAAGTATAATGGCTAGTGAATTTTTCTTTGTTAATGTCATTGCTAAACTCAATATTATAAAGTAAATACAGACTGCTGCGATACATTATAACATAAATATCATTCATTCTTATTAAATTAATTATCAAAAATGATAATGGTATCATTATCAAAATTAAGGGTCAATAGGCCAAGGGAACTTGGAGCTGGAGCTTGGAACTAAAATAGACAATTTTGAGTTGTAAGTGAAGAATTTGGAGCCGTAAGTTGGGAACTTCGAACAGAAAATAAAAATTGCTAAAACCTATACCTATGCATAAGCAAACCCTAAATCCGAATTTCCCTTAAGGTAGAACACCACAGATATGACGAATTTTACTAAAAGTTAGATATCAACTCAGATATTAATTTTTGTCTGACAAAAGTATAGTGCGATCGAAAGCTCAAATTATGATGTATGTAACGGTAATAATTTCATTTTTTACCAGTTGTTCTATTTTGAGATATATTTCAATGAATTTAAAGCTCAAAAAACAGTTTTTGGCCATTCAAAAATTTGATTCATTCAGTTTTTTCCGCAATTTTATAGAAAGTTAAAGAAAAATAGGGGGCAACTTTCAGATGTGGTTTGGAGTAAAACGTAATTCAAAATTTTTAGAAAATAAAAAATCTATGTTTTAAAAAAATCAAATTAAAAAAAAACCCTGAATTAGTTTTTTAATCAAATACAATTCAAAGTATTGATTAGACTTGTGTCTAACTATTTCCAAACTTTCATTAAAATCTGAGTGAATCAAATTTTTTAATTTTCGTTTAATTTTTTTTTGACGCTGACATTTTGAGCCCTCTCTTTAAAAGTAGCTTTTAAGGGAGAAATCTCAGCTGACCCAGTAGCATAATAATAATAATAATAATAATAATAATAATAATAATAATAATAATAATAATAATAATAATAATAATAATAATAATAATAATAATAATAATAATAATAATAATAATAATAATAATAATAATAATAATAATAATAATAATAATAATAATAATAATAATAATAATAATAATAATAATAATAATAATAATAATAATAATAATAATAATAATAATAATAATAATAATAATAATAATAATAATAATAATAATAATAATAATAATAATAATAATAACCCACGTTCTCTAATAATGGTTGGTGCGACGCCGCGGGGCTAAATCGCCCCGTGGCACTCCCGCGCCACCCATGCTTCTTTAAATGATTACGGTTATGTTTATATGTATTTGTTTTTTTGGAAATCTTTAAATACTTCAGCCAATTTGTTTTAGGGTGCCGATCGCTTATCTTCCATGGGAGTCACGAGTTCAAATAGTGCGAAAGTGGTTGGTAGGCTGACTTTTTGGTTAAAAGTATTTCATTATAATATAACTAATCTTATGTTTCTTGGTACATACAAAATCAGTGCAATGTTCTTTTGCTTATGTATGTCCTTTGCTTATGTATCTCATTATAGTACAAAAGCTAAAGCTATAGTGCTTTAATTAAAGCTAAGGCTAAAGTGCTTTAGTACTAAAGGGTTTTTTGAGCTTATTACTAAAGCTAAGGTGCGGCTATACTGAAATTAGCTGGCAAAAGCTCGGCAAAAGGCATGGGCCTGGCAAAACGTTAGCTTTTGCCAAGAAAATGACAAATCAACAAAAAATCTTAAGTGTTCTCACCAAACCAAAAACATGATTATTTAATGAGATTTACATCAGTGAAAGGGGGACTAGGCTGGGGTCCACCCCTTCCCCTTAAATGTAACATTTTGGATCCCCTCCTAAACAATAATCGAGTTCTTCTCAAAAATTTTTAAAATTATTTTAAAGTGACTACCTTGCAGAATTTTATATCGGACACCTCAAAAGTTTTTTGTTTTAAAACCAGATGAACTCTGACCCTCTGAAGCCAGCGAATACGAAAGGACTCCCCCAAGGACCTCCCTTTCAGAATTAAAAATGCAATTTACCCTGGGTAAGTACACGAACCCCTACTCCCTTAGCTGCCAAAACCATACTCACTTAGAGTTGAATAAGCTATTTTTTCTCCATAAGTTTTGAACAATAATGCTAATCAATAAAACGACTTTTGGTTTCAAGTTGCTGTGAATATGGGGTTTTACTTTTTTTTGTTTTTTCTTATATTTGTTTAAGCATTAGAAAAGACTGATTTTTTTTTGGTTTTTTGAAGTATTTTTTTGAGTTTTTTAGCGCTTAATATTAGAATAATCTCATTTTTACTGTTTCATATGGGCATTTTGTGAAGTAAGCGTGATTTTTTTAAATAAAAAATGTTGGTTAAATGTTTTGTTGCTTTAGATATTCATTTAGATATTCTAGAAAAAATATTCTTGATAGTTCACGATATTTGATGACTAATTATATTTAAGGTTAAAACTGCAATATAAAGCACAAAATAACGTTAAAACTGTAGAATTATCCCTAAAAATAGTATTCAAAATGAAAACAACCTAAAATCCGATCCAATAAACAAAAACATCAAAGAAGTCTTTAATGTCGAGTTGTTACTGTAAAATTAACAGTGCAATGCTGAGAATTACCTTAAAAAAGGGATAATTTTTAAAATTTATGAACATGTCCATATTTGTCAGTTTTAATAAATAAAATAGACGAAATAAAAATACAATACAATACATTAAATATATTTTAGGTACAATAAGTCAAATACAAACGCATTTAAAAAATAATAATATGCTTAAGGTAAATTCTATAAGGGTAAAAATAGATGAGTGGTAAAGTAACCACTCGTTTTTTGAGAAAATATCACTTGCAGAAAAAACATGACGCAACTAAATAATAATTGGTTGCATAACCGCTGAAAACTTTCTTTTAATTTTTCTCGCTCACGGGTTTATTGTTTATTTCCTCCTGGCGGAGAGCGGTTACGCACTTAATTTCAGCCTGGAAGAATTTAGCTTTAGACTGAGGAGCCGGAGACTACACTTTTTTCACTTTCTTCGTTGATGTGGGGAAGGATGGATTTATTGATTTCAAACAGTTTTATACCAGCATTTCCGTTGATAGTTGTCGAGGATTTACCCCTAATGGTTCCCATAGAAAGTTTTTCGTATCTGAAACAATGTTCATTAATGTTTAGCTAACTTAGTTACTGTAAAATATTTTCAAGAGAGTTTATGATATATTTTTTAACCTAGCAAACCTAAACGGAAAAAATTTTGGTAATAAAGCTATTGGTTGCGTTCTTTATGGTGTTTTAACATTAAGATCGTTAGTGATGAACCTTAGGAAACCGTCATGTGACTTCAGTTTCCCTGTGATTTTTTGTGTTAAACAATTAAAAAAAGATTATGTAACTTGATTTACACAGGACCAAAACGGTGAAATAATTCTACGACGCCGCCGTTAAAATTTTTTTGGTGAAACAATTTTTGCGGCGTGTTATTAATTACCATCGTTTTTACCGTTTTGCTGGCGAGCAAGTCAAATCATAAAGATACCGTCAAATTAATCGCTCTTCACGAATAAGATTACCGAATGAATTGCTCAATGTCTTTTTCATTTAGGGTGGCAAGGTATTGAAATGTTTTACTTGTGTGTTTTGTTAAAGCAAATTCACTAAAAATTTAAAAAAAAGATTAAAACTTTTCTTTTTCAGTAATTTTACGAAATGTGACAGGCACATGTAAGTGGCTTTCAGGTTTTGTGTTTCCTTCCCTTTATGTATTTCCAACATAGTATTTTGTGTTTTTTTAACATTATGTATTTCATTATTGGATATATATATAGTACGACTTATGTATATTTGTGCATATTCTTAAATCGTGTGAATTTCCTTTATTTTTAATGTTATAATTCAAACTACCATATTGTGTAAAACTAAATTGAAATTTATCATTTCAATTAAATTCAACCCATTTAATGAAGAAATTTGTTAGCAGTATGTGTTCTAAAGTAAAATGCTAATTTTAATTTTTGACGAAACCTGAACATGGAACACTTAACAAGCACACTTAACATTTATTACATAACTGTATAGTTTTTAGTAGGGTAACTGACTTAAATTTGGCCATCCTTAATTTCGGCCACCAACTGTTATTTTTACCATGCACAAAATTATGAAATGAACTGTGTATGACAAGATAGACCTTGATGTCATCTATTTAGCTATATACGCAGTTCATTTTATAATTTTGCGCATATAAAAAAACAGCCAGTGGCTGAAATTAGGGCTGGCCGAATTTAAATCAGTTATCCTAATTATTAGTTAAAAATAAATTTAATAATTTTCTCTTACAACAAAAGCAGACGCTTCTTTGCGGGGTTACCGAAATCGGGATAAAAATCGCCAGGGATCTCCCGATAATTTCGAAGTTCGCACTCCCCACGAAATACAGCGTGGTCATTGGATTTAAAGCAAAAAAGGCTCTAAAATAAAACATTTATATCATAACACCATGGTGAAAAACCCTCCCATTTGAGCGAAAATTGTTCAGTGTTAAAGATTCCCAAAGAGTATTAACGCTATAGAATTATTCTCAGGCAATAAGCGCTTGGGTAAAAATTTGATTTTCTATGAACGTAAAAATCTCCAATTTTTAGCTCCTCCTACTTTTTTTCCCAAAAAGCAAAACATATACCCACAAATCACAAATTGTGCTCGCCATTCGGGAATTTTTAAAGTTTTCACGTGAATTATTCTGGTAAGGACGGTGTACCTCATATGGCAAGGTTTTTATCCAGTCAGGATTTTAAGGACCCTTAAAATGTCATATAGTATTCGTTATCACGCCCTATATGTTTTGCTTTGTGGGAATGGTTATGAGAGGAGGTAATAGAATCACTTTTAGCCAATTAGTGCTTGGGAAAAAATTAATCTTCAATGGATCAAATATTTCCTTTTTCATAAGCACTAATTGCCTAAATATAATTCTATAACGTTATAACTCTGTAAAGAATATTAACACTGAACAATTTCCGTTTAAATTGGAGTGTTTTGACTATTGTGCCTGATTATTAACAGCCTCCATTGAAAATTGTGCTGCTTCCTGCCTGCCTAAATCATACTTTCCACCTACCAATATCTTCATTCAAAGTCCACCTGCCTCACACTTACCTTCGAGGCAAATTTAGCTGTCTCCTACCTGCCTCATCACATGTAATATGCTTTAACATATGAAGGAGGCAGCGGCACCTACTTTCTACGTTCTTTCAAGGAAGTTTTCACTGCATCCTACCTACCTTTAAGGCATATTTTTGCTATGTCTTATCTTCATCTGAGGCAGGAATTCCTGCCCCTTACCTGCCTTCAACCTAACACAGGAAGTTCTAAGAGCCATACTTACCGGGTTTTTACACGTTTGCATTTGTTTAATAACCAAATAACCTTTACCAAGATGTATACTTTTTATAATGCATATTTTTGCATTTATAATCATTAAGTTAGTACATTTAAAAGAAATTTATAACCAGTTTAAATCAGTCGAAGAAAATGTATAACGAGAAAATTTCAATGAAAGGCATGAATTTCATTAGTATGTGGGGGACACACACGTACACATATTAATACGGTAGTATATGTGTGTGTCAGATTCAAGCCTAAAAACTGTACTTTTAATCCATTTTTTATGATAGATACATTGTATATCATTCAAACCCACATTTTAATTATTAAATTTTTTTAGTTTTTATTAGGGGGGGGAGGGGGAAGCAAACTCCTCAATATAGCAAAATATGCGGCGGGCGACTTTTTGTTTTTGCATTAACTTTGTAAAGGTTATTTGGTTATTAAACAAATGCAAACGTGTAAAAACCCGGTAAGTATGGCTCTTAGAACTTCCTGTGTTAGGTTGAAGGCAGGTAAGGGGCAGGAATTCCTGCCTCAGATGAAGATAAGACATCGCGGAAATATTACCTTAAAGGTAGGTAAGATGCAGTGAAAACTTCCTTGAAAAAATGTCAAAAGTAGGTGCCGCTGCCTCCTACATATGTTAAAGCATGTTACATGTGATGAGGCAGGTAGGAGGTGATCCCTGGAAGGTAAGTGTGAGGCAGGTGGACTTTGAATGAAGATATTGGTAGGTGGAAGCTATGATTTGACAGGTAGGAAGCGGCGCAACATGGAGGTTTTTGTTTAAGTAGGCACAATAGTCAAAACACTTCAATTTAAACGGAAATTGTTCAGTGTTAATATTCTTTTACAGAGTTATAACGTTATAGAACTATATTGAGGCAATTAGTGCTTATGAAAAAGGAAAATATTTGGATCCATTGAAGATTAATTTTTTCTCCAAGCACTAATTGGCTAAAAGTGATTCTATTACCTCCTCCCATAACCATTTCCCACAAAGCAAAACATATTGGGTGTGATAACGAATATATATATGAGTTTTTAAGGGTCTTTAAAAAGCTTTTGTGTTGACTGGATAAAATTGTTGCCATATGAAGTTAGACCGTTCTTACCATGAAATAGTTCACGTGAAAGCTTTAAAAATTCCCGAATGGCGAGCACAATTTGTGATTTGTGGGTATATGTTGTGTTTTTGGGAAAAAAAGTAGGAGGAGTTAAAATTGGAGATTTTTACGTTCATAGAAAATCAGTTTTTTACCCAAGCGCTTATTGTGAGAGATATTCTATAGCGTTAATACTCTTCGGGAAATCTTTAACACTGAACAATTTTCGCTCAAACGGGAGGGTTTTTTCACCATGGTTATTTTATGATATAAATGTTTTATTTTAGAACCTTTTTTGCTTTAGATCCAAATGACCACGCTGTATTTTGCGTGGGGAGTCGAACTTCGAAATTATGCGAGAGATCCCTGGCGATTTTTATCCCGATTTTGTACCGCAAAGAAGCGTCTGTTTTTGTTGTAAGAGAAAAATTATTAAACTTATTTTTAACTAATAATTAGGGTAACTGATTAAATTCTGCCAGCCCTAATTTCAGCCACCGGCTGTTTTTTTTTATGTGCGCAAAATTATAAAATGAACCGCGTATATAGCTAAATAGATGACAGTAAAGGTCTTATCTTGTCATACATAGTTCATTTCATAATTTTGTGCATGGTAAAAAGTAACAGTTGGTGGCCGAAATTGAGGATGGCCAAATTTAAGTTAGTTACCCTACTAAAAACTATACAGTTATGTAATAAAATGTTAAGTGTGCTTGTTAAGTGTTCGATGTTCAGGTTTTGTCAAAAATTAAAATTAGCATTTTACTTTAGAACACATACTGTTACCAAATTTCTTCATTAAATGGGTTGAATTTAATTGAAATGATAAATTTCAATTTGTTTTACACAATATGGTAGTTTGAATTATAACATTAAAAATAAAAAGGAAATTCACACGAGTTTAAGAATATGCACAAAAATATACATAAGTCGTACTATATATATCCAATAATGAAATACATAATGTTAAAAAAACACAAAATACTATGTTGGAAATACTAAAGGGAAGGAAACACAAAACCTGAAAGCCACTTACATGTGCCTGTCACATTTCGTAAAATTACTGAAAAAGAAAGTTTTAATCTTTTTTTTAAATTTTTAGTGAATTTGTTTAACAAAACACAAAAGTAAAACATTTCAATACCTTTCCCCCCTAAATGAAAAAAACATTGAGCAATTCATTCGGTAATCTTATTCGTGAAGAGCGATTAACTTGACGTAATCTTTACCGATTTGACTTGCTCGCCAGCAAAACGGTAAAAACGATGGTAATTAATAACACGCCGCAAAAATTGTTTCACCAAAAAAATTTTAACGGCGGCGTCGTAGAATTATTTGGCACCGTTTTGGTCTTGTGTAAATGAAGTTACTAATCTTTTTTTAATTGTTTAACACAAAAAACCACAGGGAAACTGGAAATTCACATGACGGTTTTTTTCTGAGGTTCATCACTAACGATCTTAATGTTAAAACACCATAAAGAACGCAGACCAATAGCTTTATTACCAAAATTTTTTCCGTTTAGGTTTGCTACCATTTAAAAAATATATCAGTAAACTCTCTTGAAAATATTTTACAGTAACTAATTTAGGCTGAACATTAATGAACATGGTTTTAGGATTCGAAAAAACTTGTATGGGAACCATTAGGGCGAGAAATGGTTGACGAATATCAACGGAAAATGCTCAATTATATAAAACTGTTTGAGGTCGATAAATCCCCGAGTCCCTTCCCCACATCAACGAAGGAAAGTAAAAAAAAGTGTAGTCTCGGTTTATTTTTTTGAAGCTAAATTGTTCCAGGCTTAAAGAACTAAATTCATAACAGCTTTTCACCAGAGGGAAATTGAACAATTGAACCGGTTTTCGAGAAAAATTAAAAGAAAGTTTTGACAGGGTTTATGGGATACAATTATTATTTCGTTGCGTCATGCTTTATTTTCAAGTGATATTTTCTCAAAAAACAAGATGGTTACTTTACCGCTCGTTTATTTTTACCCCTTATAAAATTTACCTACCTAGCGTATTGTATTGTTTTTATTTAAATGCGTTTGTATTTTGACTTTATTGTACCTAAAATATATTTTAATGTATTGTATTGTCTTTTTTTATTTCGTCTATTTTATTTTGCTTAAAACTGACAAATATGGACATGTTCATAAATTTTAAAAATTATCCCTTTTTTAAGGTAATTCTCAGCATTGCATCCCTTAATTTTTACAGTAACAACTCGACGTCTAGGACAACTTTGATGTTTTTTGTTTATTGGATCGAATTTTCGGTTGTTTTCGGTTTTTATTTTATTTTAGGGATAATTCTACAGTTTTAACGTTATTTTGTGCTTTATATTGCAGTTTTCAACCTAAAATATAATTCGTCGTCAAATATCGTGAACTATCAAGAGAATATTTTCTAGAATATCTAAATGAATATCTAAAGCGACAAAACATTTTAACCAAAAACATTTTTTATTTAAAAAAATCACGCTTACTTCACAAAATGCCCATTATGAAAAACAGTAAAATCAAGATTATTCTAATATTAAGCGTCTCAATTTTTCAAAAAAATACTTTTTCAAAAAACCAAAAAAAATTCAGTCTTTTCTAATGCTTAAACAAATATAAGTAAAAACAAAAAAAGTAAAACCCCATATTAGCAGCAACTTGAAACCAAAAATTCGTTTTTTGATTAGGTTATACCAAGAAAACTTATGGAGAAAAATAGGCTTATTCAACTCTAAGTGAGTATGGTTTTGGCGGCTAAGGGAATTAGGGGTTCGTGTACTTACCCCCAGGGGTGAATTGCATTTTTTGATTCTGAAAGGTACTTGGGGGAGTCCTTTCGGTATTCGCTGGCTTCAGAGGGGTCTCAGAGTTCATCTGGTTTTAAAACAGAAAACTTTTAGGTATTCGGAGTATAAAATTCTGCAAGTAAGTTCACTTTAAAATAATTTTAAATTTTTTTAAGAAGAACTCGATTTTTGTTTAGGAGGGGATCCAAAATGTTACGTTTAAGGGAAGGGGTGCAAAGCCCCAGCCTAGTCCCCCTTTTCACTGATGTAAATCTCGTTGATGATCCGTGTTTTTTGGTTTGGTGTGAGAACACTTAAGATTTTTTGTTGATTTGTCATTTTCTTGGCAAAAGCTTGACGTTTTGCCGGGCCCATGCCCTTTGCCGAGCTTTTGCAGCTAATTTCAGTATAGCCGCACCTTAGCTTTAAGTAATAAGCTCGAAACCCTTTAGTACTAGAGCGCTTTCAGCTAACTTCATCAACACTATAGCCTTAGCTTTTTGTACTATAATGATACATAAGCAAAGGACATACATAAGCAAAAGAACGTTGCACTGATTTTGTATGTACGAGAAAACATAAGAGATTAGTTCTGTTATAATAATGAAATACTTTTAACCAAAAAGGTCGGCCTACCAACCACTTTTTCGCACTCCTTGAACTCGTAGCTACCATGGAAGATAACGAGATAGCGGCCCTAGGAAACAAAATTTTGGCTGAAGTTATTTTAAAGATAGCAATTG
>JASAMX010030583.1:17500-44954 GCA_030248175.1 Microlaimidae sp. YZB2_3 | reverse complement strand
AGCATGATTTAAGCAGAAAACAAAGAAAAATATCTTTAATTTGGCTTGCCAGCAGTACAGAGCTGTGGAATTCCACAACTCGCCTTATCCACTGTCCACTGCCATTTTTTACTCTGGTGTAAACAACTATCCACTATCCGCTACCCGATGCCATTCGCCGGTGTGAACGGTTATCGACTATCCACTATCCACTGCCATTTTTCAATCCGGTCTGAGCGTCTTATCCACTATCTTCTATCCGCTGTCCAATGCCGTTCCGGTGTGAACGGTTATCCGCTATCCAATGCCATTCCGGTGTGAACGTTTATCCGCTATCTGATCTGCTATGGCAATTTTTCCGGTGTAAACGGTTATCCGCTATCTGCTATGAGACAATCTGGTGTGAACGTACTATCCGCTATCTCCTATTTGCTATCCGC
Organism: Microlaimidae sp. YZB2_3; assembly: GCA_030248175.1. Classification (NCBI taxonomy): domain Eukaryota; kingdom Metazoa; phylum Nematoda; class Chromadorea; order Desmodorida; family Microlaimidae; species Microlaimidae sp. YZB2_3. Next base: position 44,535 of record JASAMX010030583.1, on the reverse strand, counting down.
TATCTGCACGAGGCGATTTTTCTCCGGTGTGAACGGTTATCCGCTATTTGCTATCCGCTATCCGCGATGCGAGCAATTCCTGGTGTGAACGTGTTATCCGCTATCTGCTATTCGCTATCCGCTATCTGAGGCGATCTTTTACTCCGGTGTGAACGGTTATCCGCTATCTGCTATCCACTATCCGCTATCTGAGACAATTCCGGTGTAAACGTGTTATCCGCTATCTGCTATCCGCTATCCGATGCAATTCCGGTGTGAACGTGTTATCCGCTATCTGCTATCCGCTATCAGCTATCCGAGGCAATTCCGGTGTGAACGTGTTATCCGCTATCCGCTATCTGATATCCGCTATCCGAGGCATCAGGTGTTTTTTTACTCTGGTGTTAACGGTTATCCGCTATCCGCTATCCTGAGAACCCATTTGCTAAGGCAATCTGGTGTTAACGTTTATCCGCTATCTGCTATCTGCTATTCGAGCAAATTCCGGTGTGAACGGTTATCCGCTATCTGCTATCCGCTATCCGCTATTCAAGGCAATTCCGGTGTGAACCGTTATCCACTATCTGCTATCTGATGCCACTTTTTTTACCCGGTGTGAACGGTAATCCGCTATCGCTATTGAAAGCAATTCCGGTGTGAACGTGTTATCCGCTATCTGCTGCTATCTGGATGCCATTTTTTATCCGGTGCTGAACGGTTATCCGCTGTCTGTTATGCGCTATCCGCTATCAGATGCAATTCCGGTGTGAACGTGTTATCCGCTATCCACTATCTGCGCTATCTGAGGCCTTAATTTTTTTCCGGTGTGAACGGTTATCCGCTATCCGCTATCTTATGCCATTCCGGTGTGAACGTTTATCCGCTATCTGCTATCTGTCCGTCGCTATTCGCTATCCGAGGCAATTTTCCGGTGTGAACGGTTATCCGCTATCTGCGCTTTTCCTGAGGTCTTTATTTCGGTGCGGAATGTCTATCTGCTATCCGCTATCCGAGGCAATTCCTGTGTGAACGGTTATCTGCTATCTGCTATCCGCTATCTGCTATCTGATGAGGCCATTTACTTTGTGTAAGCTTTCATCCGCTATTGCTATGGATTTCCGGTGTGAACGGTTATCAGCTATCTGCTATCCACTATCCGCTATCCGAGGCAATTCCGGTGTGAACGGTTATCAGCTATCTGCTATCCACTATCCGCTATCCGAGGCAATTCCGGTGTGAACGGTTATCCGCTATCTGCTATCCACTATCCGCTATCCGAGGCAATTCGGGTGTGAACGGTTATCAGCTATCTGCTATCCACTATCCGCTATCCGAGGCAAGTTGGGTGTGAACGGTTATCAGCTATCTGCTATCCACTATCCGCTATCCGAGGCAATTCTGGTGTGAACGGTTATCAGCTATCTGCTATTCACTATCCGCTATCTGAGGCAATTTCGGTGTGAACGGTCATCAGCTATCTGCTATCCACTATCCGCTATCCGAGGCAATTCCGGTGTGAACGGTTATCAGCTATCTGCTATCCACTATCCGCTATCCAGCAATGGTCTGGTGTGAACGGTTATCCGCTATCCGCTATCTGCTATCCGCTATCTGATGGCCATTTTTTTACTCCGGTGTGAACGGTTATCAGCTATCTGCTATCCACTATCCGCTATCTGAGGCAATTCTGGTGTGAACGGTTATCAGCTATCTGCTATTCACTATCCGCTATCTGAGGCAATTTCGGTGTGAACGGTCATCAGCTATCTGCTATCCACTATCCGGTGTGAACGGTACTATCCGGGCTATCTCCTATTTGCTATCCCTATCTGAGGCCATTGCAGCGTGAACTCCGGTGTTATCCGCTATCCGCTATCTGCTATCCGATGCGATTCCGGTGTGAACGGTTATCCGCTATCTGCTATCCGCTATCCGCTATCCGAGGCCATTTTTTTTCTGGTGTTAACGGTTATCCGCTATCTGCTATCCGAGACAATTCTGGTGTGAACGTACTATCCGCTATCCTTGCTTTCCTTTTGCTATCCTGAGGCCATTTTTTTACTTCTCGGTGTGAACGGTTATCTGCTATCTGCTATCTGATGCACATTCTGGTGTGAACGTGCTATCCGCTATCTGCTATCTGCTATCCGCTATCCGAGGCATTTTTTTACTCCGGTGTGAACGGTTATCCGCTATCTGCTATCCGCTATCCGCTATCCGAAGGCAGGATTCCGGTGTGAACGGGCTTATCCGCTATCTGCTATCTGCTATCCGCTATCTGATATCCGCAACATTTTTTTACTCCGGTGTTAACGGTTATCCGCTATCTGCTATCCGAGACAATTCTGGTGTGAACGTACTATCCGCTATCTCCTATTTGCTATCCGCTATCTGAGGCCATTTTTTTACTCCGGTGTTAACGGTTATCCGCTATCTGCTATCCGAGACAATTCTGGTGTGAACGTACTATCCGCTATCTCCTATTTGCTATCCGCTATCTGAGGCCATTTTTTTACTCCGGTGTGAACGGTTATCTGCTATCTGCTATCTGCTATCCGCTATCCAATTCTGGTGTGAACGGTCTATCCGCTATCTCTATCCCTTTTTGTCTCCCTATCCGCTATCTGAGGCCATTTCCGGGTTGAACCGGTTATTCGCTATCCGCTATCTGCTATCCGAGACCATTCTGGTGTGAACGTACTATCCGCTATCTCCTATTTGCTATCCGTTATCTGAGGCCATTTTTTTACTCCGGTGTGAACGGTTATCCGCTATCTGCTATCTGATCCGAGGCAATTCCGGTGTGAACAGGTTATCCGCTATCTGCGCTATCCGACGCTTGTGTAACGGTTACTCCTATGATGTTATCATCGCTATGATATCTGTTATCCACTATCCGCTATCTGATGCCATTCCGGTGTGAACGGTTATCCGCTATTCGCTATCTGATGCCATTCCGGTGTGAACGGTTATCCGCTATTCGCTATCTGATGCCATTCCGGTGTGAACGGTTATCCGCTATTCGCTATCTGATGCCATTCCGGTGTGAACGGTTATCCGCTATTCGCTATCCGCTATCCGCTATCTGAGGCCATTTGTTTACTCTCGGTGTGAACGGTTATCTGCTATTTGCTATCTGCGCTATCCGAGGCAATTCCGGTGTGAACGGTTATCCGCTATTCGCTATTTGCTATCCGCTATCCGAGGCCATTTTTTTCGTGTGTGAAACGGTTATCCGGTATCTGCTATCCACTCTATGAGGCAATTCTGGTGTGAACGGTTATCCGCTATCTGCTATTTGCTATCTCGCTATCTGAGGCCATTTTTTACTGGTGTGAACGGTTATCCGCTATCTGCTATCCGATGACAATCCTGGTGTGAACGGTCACTATCCGCTATCCCGCTATCTGTTATCTGAGGCCATTTTTACTCCGGTGTGAACGGTTATCTGCTATCAGCTATCCGAGGCAATTTTGGTGTGAACGGTTATCTGCTATCTGCTATCCGCTATCTGAGGTCTTTTTTTACTTCGGTGTGAACGTACTATCTGCTATCCGCTATCCGAGGCAATTCCGGTGTGAACGGTTATCCGCTATCTGCTATCTGCTATCCGCTATCTGAGGCAATTCCTGTGTGAACGGTTATCTGCTATCTGCTATCCGAGACAATTCTGTGTGAACTATCCCAGCTATCTCCTATTTGCTATTCGGCTATCTGAGGCTATTTTTTTACTCCCGTGTGAACTGTTATCCGCTATCCGCTATCTGAGGCCATTTTTTACTCCGGTCTGAACGTACTATCCGCTATCTCCTATTTGCTATCCGCTATCTGAGGCCATTTTTTTACTCCGGTGTGAACGGTTATCCGCTATCTGCTATCCGAGACAATTCTGGTGTGAACGTACTATCCGCTATCTCCTATTTGCTATCCGCTATCTGAGGCCATTTTTTTACTCCGGTGTGAACGGTTATCCGCTATCTGCTATCCGAGACAATTCTGGTGTGAACGTATTATCTGCTATCCGCTATCCGTCAGTGTGAACCAGCAATAAGATTTGAAGACGACAAATCAACAGCAGGGTTTTTCACACTGAATTTCAAGGTGGCCGAACTTAAGGGAATTTAAAAATGCGCATTTATTTTAATTCATTGCACTTTTTTTGAAGAAAACATAAAAACATGAAAATTAACAATAGTCAGCACTAAATAAAAGTTATTTTAAGGTTATATTTTGCCTCATTTTAAATTTGATGTAGTTCAAACACCGAGGAAAAATTCAGAAAATCACAAAAATGCACTTTTTATATGAAAATGTTGATAATGCAGAATTTATACAAATAAAAAACTTAGTAAAAGCACTTAATTAAACAAACATCTAGTTACTTTTGTGCTAAGTTCCCTTGTGTTTTAAAAATAAGCCAATTTTCTAACACCCTAAATTGGTGGCCGAACCTAAGACCCGGCCGGACTTAAGCCAGTTATCTTAATTGTTGAAGTCCACGTTTTTTCGCCAGTCTCAGTGGTTTTTGAACAAGTTTTTGATAAGATAAGGTAAAATTTATTAGTTTACTTACAGTTATTAAATGATCAAATATGATACATCACACAAAAAATTAATTAACGTACATAATACTGATAAAACAGTTGCCAAAAATTAGTGCTTTTAAACAAATTAAACAAAATTCAATTGATAACTACAAAAAAGAGAGTTGACTTTTAAAAAAACTGATTATTGTGCTGTGCTTCAATTGTTTGCACACCAAAAAATCTGTTAAATGCGTAAACTATTTTGGTAATTTACTATATGCAAATCAAATCTAGCTGACCTCGATAATTTGCAGTATTAAAGCAACTAAATAACAATAAAACCACTTAAAATTTTCAGCAAAACGGTTTGACATTAAAAAATAAATACCATATTTTAAGTATTTATGAAATTACTCAATTTAAAACAAAAACGAAATTTTTAAAAGGATAAAGTTGACCAATTTTTGTGTATTTTGAGAAAAAATGGAAATTAAAAAAATGTGTTTTAATATTTATTTTAAAAAAGAGCGTAACTGCAAAATTTTAATTAGTCCGTTCATGACTCTCATACAAACTTACGAGGTTAGTCAGATATAATTCAAACACACTACAACTCTACAGTGAATAACACCCACTTAAAAATTCTATATTATACTCCAAACGGTCGCCACCAAAAAAGTAAAATAACACATGGGTGCAGGGCCTGTGCCAGGATTTTTGAAAGGAGGGGTACTCTAGAATATTGAAAATGGAATATAAATGCGGCGTGAAGCGCCGCATTTTGCGCCACGCAGCGGCACCAGGCGGCCGCAAATCGTCCGCCGGGGGGTCTGGGGTGTGTCCCCCAGCCGCCGGAGGCGAATTTTGTTGATTTAGAAATAAAAATGAGCGAAATCGGGGCTTAAAAATACCTATTTACATTGAATTCAAGGCAGCCAGGCCGGCAGAATCCACTTTTGGCATACCCCAAGAAAAAAGGTAGGGAGAAGCAGGGTTCATAATGAAGTTACCTTCGCTTTTACCTCCCCCCACCCCCCTGGACCTACCTCATCTTCCTTATTTTTTACCCGGCCAACCCAGAAAGGGGGGGAGCCATGGCCCCCCCTGGCCCCCCCTGGCACAGGGCCTGCATGGGTGAATTAATAAGTGATATTCTTTTGCTTCAGTAGTTGTTTCCTTTTTGGTTACTTTCAAACGCCATAAAATCCTGTAAAAAACAAAGTATTTCAAAAATCCAAAAACATAATTAAATCTTAAGACAGAATACAATGTAAGTAACAACCACAACCCGTGGAAAATTTTCGCTTCTGTGTGCTTTCACTGCCCCTTTGTTGATTTTTAACCTAATAGCGATTAAAAAACAACCAAGTTTACTATTTTTCTGGACCAATACAAGTTTCTTTACTTTTTTATCAACTTTTTATTGGTCATTTTAATGACATTACAAGTCCATCCATCCATGGTGAATGAAACACGGGAGATTAGCTTAATGTTTTTCAACCGTTACCAAGTTTACCGGAAATCAACTATATCATTCACAACAAATAGTAGTATTTATGATTGCTGAAGAAACCATTCAAAATTTTTGATTTGTAGTAAAATTTAACATAGTAATCATAACAGGTATTTTGCTAGTACAATAAGCTGCTTTTATATTGTGCACAAAAACAGACTTTTACTGAAACGCTTTACTGTTCATTACTAATAAATTATTGGTTAATTAATTATCAGTTTTTTATTTGATTAAAACTTTTTCGATTATAAAAAAATGACCCTTTTGCATAAGTATATTTACACACAGAAACAAATAAAAATAAATACGCTTTTAAAGTTAAATTGAAAAGCAATTTCATTTTACATGACAATAACAATCAACTTTTTTTACTAAAAAATTATGCGTACTAAAAATGTTTAAGTGCGCATATTTTGATTTATATAATATAAATATCACTAAGTTTTATAACACAAAAGAATGGTCGATTTATACAATAGTTTTATCATTTTATAGATTATCGTATAAAGCAATCATTTCAGTAGCGAGATATATACGCTAACCGAAAAATGTTTTCCGGTGGCACAAGTATGCATCATGCTTCTACAGATTATAATAATTAAACATTTTTACACTGAAGTGTAGGTTTGGATTAGACTTAGGATTAGGATAAGTATTTCTTTCTGATAATCAAACTCCTGTAATATATAGAATATCTGCCACTTCGCGAAAAATACCGTACCATAAATAACTAATAAAAAGACTTACAATAAGGAACAATGTTCCGAGAAGAGTGGCTTTCACTTTTATGTCAAGATCCATTGGAACTAAAAATAATAGCACCTCTTACATATTCACAATTATATTTTACTTATCACGTGTCAGCCATACGGCTGACATATAAATTTTATGTACTTTTCGGCTGCATTAGTAAAAAAGTTCGTACGCACTAGTGTTGTAAAAAGCAATAATTATCGATTATTTTAATTAAAGTAAAAATAATTCGAAAAATTTTAATTTAAGGTAGAACTTCACAGTTTTGACCACTTGGACTACAAGTCGCATATCATTATAAATATTAATTTTGGCCCATAAAAATGGGGTGCTATAAAAAGTTAAGAATCTGTGCTATCCAGTGGTTATAAAAACATCACCGAAAAGTTTGTCAGTTCGCAACAGATGTCCATGGATTCTACCTCTGAAAACCACAATAAGGCCTTTTAAAAAAAAATTGATTCGTTATTTTTGGCCGAAATTTTATAATAAATTAGGGTAATGTAGGGGGCAACTTTTAAAGGTGGTTTAGGTTCAAAATGATCTCAGGATTTTTTTAAGTTGCAAAAAAGACTTTTTTTACAAAAGGACGGGTGATGATGAAATACTTGTCAGAGAATATCTTAACGTACTTCAATAAAATTTGTTTTTACAACTATTGATATAGCTATTAATGATTAACTTTCATATTTAGAAAAAAATATCTTACTATTAAATGTTATGAATTAGGTGTAAATCTCGTAACCAATACTGGGCAAATAAATATTTTAGGTAATAATGTGTGCAAATATATTAAGTATGGAAGATATTATTCAGATATTATCATACTCAGAGACAGTTCACTGCACAACTTAAGTGTGATGATCAGGTATGTCTACCGTTACTTTTTAGCATTTCTAAATTTCATAAAAATCCTTTAACTTCGTCATATAGCAAGCGCTAATACATATAGTACTAAACCATTATCAAAAAATCAACAAATTTCGTTATAATTTTTTAGCACATAAATAAAACACCTATTAGGGGCCGGTCCACTAACCGCATGTTAGCTACCGGCTAAATTAGCCGATTGTCAAAACAAGCTTTTATTGCTTGAATTTGCTTTCTTTTCCATGTAAAATTTCACAAAATTTTCGGTTTGAATTAGAAACATAAAATGTTGGTTTTTTTTTTTTTTTTAATAATTTTTTCAATTTTTTTTTTTTTTTGTTTTTTTTTTCTCTTTTTTTTTCTCTTTTCTTTTCTTTCTTTCGTTTTCTCGTCTCTTTCTTTTCTTTACTTGTTGTTTAACGTGTAACTGGCAAAAAGTTACAGCTAAAATGCCAAATGGTGTCAAAATGAGCAAAAATTGGGAAAAAAGTGCATTTAATTTCAGCACTTTTTAAAAGGACCCCTTTAATCGAGTTTAAGTGCAGTGCTATAACCCCTACACATTTCAACGTTGTCTTTAACTATTTACAACTACAATTTAACACCAGACCATTTAATTCAACCCGTTTTTACCTACAGCAATGTGTGTGCCGAAATTACACGATTTTATTTTATAACAATTGCTCATCACAAACGCAACGTTGAACCACGGGGGCTAAAAATTCTGAAAATAGACTAAATTTTACCAGGACAGTTTAATTTTTAAACCAATTTATTGCGTAATCATGAAATGCCCATGTTCTAAAAACGAGTAACAGTTTTATTTTTTATAAATCACACAATTTCACATAAAAATATCACAACATAACAAATAAAAAGCTCACGACTGTCATCTACATATAATTAGCTCTCATTTGAGCTATCAAACGTCGTATTCCGTCCAGGATTACCAAAGATATAGTCTAAAATCAAAAATGCCCAATTAGGAAAAGTGCCGAAATTAAATGCACTACCCTATAGATTGTAATCTTTAAATAAAAGTCAAGGTAAGGTATAGTATCGCGTGAAAAAATTTCGTCGGATAGTCGAATGTTACAGAGTAGTAGAATAAAGCTATTAAAAACTAAAGTTTAATGAAATCCTTGAATTTAATAGGTTTAATAATAAGCAGACTAATAAATTCCAAAATTTCCTATCCAATAAACATTAAATGAATACTATAGTCTATACAAAAATGATGCGGACTGGCGACAAAACTCGAACTTTGAAATGCTATATATCCATAAGGAGGTTATGTAGAATATGTGCGGGACATATGTGGGAGCATAGCTAAGACTCTTGGCTATCTATTGAAAAGGTTAGGAAAAAATGTGTTTTTCCATGACGTCATCACTACAGCCGATGCGGTGAAAAAACATGGCCCAAAAAAAAAACTTTTTTTATTAGTACAACATAAAAAACGCCGCTTGGTATGCTGTTAAAACATACTTTTCTGAGTTTTTCTAAAATTTTGAACGAAATCGGCTCGCTCAAATTTTTTTTATAATGCGTTGAATGCGCGCGGTTTTCGCGATTTTTAGCGAATTTTCGCCACGCTAATACACTGTCCGGATTATTTACTTTGTTTTGCTTCCTGCTCGAATTGTGTACGATATTGATCATACTGTTATATATTAAATGTGTCGCCAATTTTTATTCCTTACTTTTGACCTAAAATTTTTTTTAAGGGTATTTGACCCCCCAGGGGCTAGGGGGGCCAAACACGAATGCCGAAAATTTTTTTCAACGTTTTTTTCAAAACCATCAAAAATGTAAAATTTATCAGATATGACGAATTTTGATATATTGTTTGTGTAAACAAATCTAATATTAAGCTTACAATAAGCTGTTAAAAATGACGAATTTGAAATTTAGAAGGATTCCAAGCCCGTATGCTGGCAGCAGCAAACCTTTCAATTAAAAAGTTTTACAAGAATAGTAAACTTTAAAAGATTAGTTTTAAATGTTTTTAATTTATTTTGATTTAAAATATTAGAAAATGATCCAAATAACCCCATGAAAACGCAACATAAATTTTGCGTTAAAATTCCAAAATACTTCCTTACGTCATGCAAATTATTGTTATTACGTCATAATTGATGATTTTTATTGGTTCTTCAGCAACTAAAATGACGCAATTCAGACCAGATAGCGGATTTAAACGTTTTTACACGAAAAATAGCATTATTTTTAAAAATTACATTGGGATATTGGCAAAAGTTGAGAGACATAGTTATTAGAAATTTGTTTTTGTGTTGACAAACGCGGAAACATGTTTGCAAGTATGTAAGAAAACACTTAATTTTTAGCTGCGATATTTGGCAATTTTGTAGTAAGATTTTAACTTTGAAAATATGTTTTTCCAACAAAATAACCTGGAAATTCAAAAAAAAAACTTTTAAGGCTTATTTTTTGGAAAACTTTTTAATTTAAAAGTGTGCTGCTGCCAGCATACGGGCTTGGAATGCTTCCAAATTTTATTTTCGTCATTTTTGACAGCTTATCTTAAGCTTAATATTAGTTTTTTTTACACAAACGATATATCAAAATTCGTCATATGCAATAAATTTTACATTTGTGATAGTTTTGAAAAAAAATTTTGTCATTCGTCCCTAGCCCCCGGGGGGTCAACCCCCTCCAAAAAAAATTTTTTTAGGTCAAAAGTAAGGAATAAAAATCGGCGGACACCTAATATATAACAATATGATCAATATTGTACACACTTCGAGCAGGAAGCAAAACAAAATATATAATTCGGATAGTGTATTAGCGTGGGAAAAATTCACGAAAAATCGCGAAAACCGCGCGCATTCAACGCATTATAAAAAAAATTGATCGAACCGATTTCGCTCAACTTTCAGAAAAAACTCAGAAAAGTATGTTTTAACAGCATACCAAGCGGCGTTTTTTATCTCGTACTAATAAAAAAGTTTTGTTTTTTATTGGGAACAGGTTTTTTTCACCGCATCGGCTGTGGTGATGACTTCATCAAAAAACATTTTTTTCTAACCTTTTCAAAATATAGCAAAGCAAGAGTCTCAGCTATGCTCCCATATATGTCCTGCACGTATTCTAACCTCGGCTATGGATATATAACATTTCAAAGTTCGAGTTTTGTCGCCAGTCCGCATCATTTTTGTATGGACTATAATTTATTAATTAAATACATTGGATGTTTTTTGCAAAAAATACAATTTTTTTTTCAAATTTGTATTAACACCGAAACATAAGTATTACAACAAACTAGCGAACCATATAAGCATAAACCGTCATAAAATATTTCAATTAACTTATTTAAACAAGAACATAAAATTATATTTACTGCAATTGTCACTGTTTTATGATTACTAAAAAAACTCAAGAATATATTGAACATAATTGGATTAGCCTGCAAACATTTACTTGAAGAAGAAAATTTATTTGTCAGAAAATACTATTTTACAATAATAATTATCCAAACAAAAAGGTAAGTAAAGGTACATAAGTACAATTTATTTACTGCCTTACTATTTATAAACGCGACGAAATTCCTTCAAATTCAATAAATCTAAAGACTTTTTAAAACTATTTGAACATGGTGCAGTTACAGTATATTCAGGTAAAGTGTTCCAAACTTTAACAATTTTTTGTAAAAAACTATATTTTGGACAATCTAATCTGTATTTTTCAAATAATTTAAGTTTGAATGAATTACCTCTCATAATGAACCTGTAAACTACTAGATGTAAAGTGTTTTCAATAACAGCATTAATGACGTTAAAATTTAAGGCCTATACTTTTTATGAGAAGTTATAAATTACCAGATTGGATAATTATTATTTCATTGTGTTTTCTAAATTTATATGTTTTCTAATATCAAAAATTGAGTTTTAATTTTTGAAGATCCTTGAACGATTGCATTTAAAGCTGACTCTCAAATCAGGGCCATATAAACCCAGCGAAACATTGACAAACAGAGTGGTTATAAACGTTTCAATTGGCGAAGGCCTTCGAAAACTAAGGGTGCAAGCCCTTGGATCACTACTAAAGGTAAACCCAACGTGGCTGCAACAGTTGTTCTTTGGATTAAAAAATGTTTCCATTAAGTAACCATTCAAATCACGAAAATCTGACGTCACTTTATGAGCCAATTAAATTCGATTTAATACGGAGTATTTGTTTGATAAATGACGTCAGATTCTCGTGATTTAAGTGGTTACTTAATGGGGGGCATTTTTTAATCCAACGAACAACTGTTGCAGCCACGTTGGGTTTACCTTTAGTTCCTATAAATTAAAGTTAGCTTTTGGCTGGGGTCGTTCACCCCCACCCCAAAGAATGGTACCTATGGCGGATTCTTGAACAGGCTTGAAAGCTGACTCTCAGATCAGGGAATGTAACCTATAGTTTTCTAAGGCCTTCGCCAGCTGCAACGTTGCAACTCTGTTGCTAATGTTACGCTGGGTTCATTTTTATATTGCGACATATCCGACATGAGCACATACGAAATTATGAGTAAATTTCGAATTTTCAATGTAAAAATCCGAAATTAAAAGTGTGGTAAAACGTTCAAAAACAAGGTGAAACAAGAAAAAGACCCAGTCCAATTTTTCCGATGATTAACACGGACCAGTCCATATTTCCGATGATCAAAACTGACCCCTTCCAAAATTGACCGGGTCAAAAAGTTTTATGAATAGCACGGTTATAGGTAAAATAGTCGCAGCTGCGACTTTCGTTTTTTGTTTACTCCAATAATTGCTCAGAACTGTTTTTCGTCTTCTAAATCGACCAATCAGCGTAATTGTAGCAGAAATCATGTATGGGCACACTTCCAACTTTACTAGAGGTTGTAAAAATCCAAAATGAGTTCGCAATTTCGCAGTTTCGCGAGTCCTTACAGTACGCATGGTCTCTTCTGCGAGTGAGGACCACTGGCCGGAAACAAGTTGAAATGATGCACTTTACACTGCGCCGTTAAATAGATCTATTTATTGCCAATGCCAATGTCAACTATGGGCGTAGCCCATGGCGTAGTCCAACCCTGAACAAAATTTCCGATAGGGGGGTCCAGGGGGGGTCCAAATTCTAAACGTTATAAAAGGGCTAAAATTCTTCGCGCGGTGTGTTTATTGCCTTGTTTATGTCACATACTTCATTTTTCCTATTATTTAATAAAAATAAATCCCTAGTTTTATGGACTTATTTTATTTTTCTTTGTTTAAGAAAAAAATTTTTTACAAACAATTTGATATCTTAAATTTTTCGATTTCAAAAACATTAAAAACCTAAACGTAAAAACCTAAAAACATAAAAATGAGTACATTGAATTACAGCTGAGCAATGCAAATGTTTTTAAAATTACTTCTCCTAACCTTTAAATTTTTAATACCACTATATAACAATCTAAAGGGGGGTCTAAGCGTGGTGGTATTAAGATTACAAAACAAAGTAACACAAATTTGGAAGTGGAGACCAATTAAAACATTAAGAATTGGGTGGGTCCAGCGTGGTCATACCAAGATTACAAAACAAAGTAACACAAATTTGGAAGTGGAGACTATATAATCAATCGAGCGCTAAGCGGAGCGAAGCGCAAGAAAATTTTTACAAAATTGCCATTCTAAACCCCCAAATTTTTATACTTGGCGACCCAAAAGGGGGGTCTAACCCCGAATTTTTCCCTTTGCCAACCCAAAAGGGGGGTCTAGACCCCCTAGACCCCCCCCCCTGGCTACGCCCATGATGTCAAAGGTATTTCACTGTCAAATTACCACTAAATAATCTTAACCAAAATCGATTTTAAACGTATAAAGTAACAAAATTTAAACAAAACTACAAGCGTGGATTACAAAATGAATGGTTCTACGACAATTGACACCCGACCAAATTGACCCCCAGCGGTGTTTTAGGCTTCTCCTGAGGCGTTTAAGTTTAAGCTTCGGCATAAACCTTCCCTCATGCCCCGCGCCTCTGCCCACCCGCCTAAGACCTCCCCCCGTTTGGACTTTTTCCTTTGGATTTTGTCCTTTGGACTTTCTCAAAAGGACAAATAAAGCGTAAAAACGTCCTTTGGACTTTGTCCAAAGGATAAAATCCAAAAGACGTGTTTATAATTTTTCGTCCTTTGGACTTTTCGTTTTGGATTTTGTCCTTTGGACAAAGTCCAAAGGACAAATTTTAAGTAGCATTCATACTTCGTCCAAAAGAAAAAGTCCAAAAAACGTTTTGGCTTGTCCAAAGGACGTTTTGACTTTTCTAAAATTGTCCTTTAGACTTTGTCCAAAGAACGTTTTGTCATAAGTATGAACCAGCCCTAAATCGATTCACACCCGTCCTTGGGTTGGCACAAACCTTTTAATAAATATCAAAAGAAGTTTTTTTAAAAATATTACAGAGATCATATTAAAATAAATAGTGAACTAAGAAAAGTAAGTACTTATCTCTCTTTTGATGACTGCTTGTTTAGTTAATATTTTGTTAAATAAATTTTTAATCATTTTACAAACTACTTTCATCACTACTTGTATTAACTAGTATTTTTCGAAATTAGATAGTTACATAACCCAGTACAGATGAGGTGCTTCGTTTGGAATGAAGGTTCTTCCTCGCCTTTTACCTGCCTCCATCAAAAATTTTGCTGCTGTTTCTTTTTTTTCCTGCCACTTGTTTTCATAAAGTTCCTTTAAAAACTCCAAATAAACCGACATTTCAGTTTCAAGTCAATATTAGTGATGTGTCCCGGAGATTCGAGCTCCGGAGTGGAGTTCCGCTTTTGGAAGCTCCGGAGCAACCCCCGGAGCTTCGCCCTGTTTTTGTACTAATTTCACGAATAATTAAAAAGTGTTGCCATAAATAATTTTGTCAAAATAATTTTTTTGCTAATTAAATTTTTTTTCAAAACTTATTTAATACGCAAAAAATAGTTTTAAAAATGCAGATAGAGTAACTTTAGATGTATTTCAAGTTTATATAAGCTTAAAATCGCTCATTTGAGCCGGAGCTCTGGAGCTCCTTCTGCTTCAAATAGCCGGAGCTCTGAGCATGATATGATAGGTTAGGAACATCACTAGTCAATATAATTCTAAAAACCTGGTTGATAAGCGTTATAAAAAAGTAATTTTTATGTTAGCCAATGCTATTCAGCGAAAAATTCATAATTTTCCGTGAAAATTTATAATTTTCCGTTTTGAAACTTTTAGCGTCCTATCTCTTCCTGTTGCGACTGATTTACAATATACTCGACAGTACAATAAACGGCAGGTAGCAAATACAAATGCCAGTTCGGAGCAGTGGTGGCACCTGCCTGGATTTTTAAGAAAAGAGACCATAGGTTCGACTCTAAGGATTTTCTTGTCTATATTGGTGATGTTCCTTTCCTACCCTCCAATATTATGCTCTAAGAAGCTCAGTCCATTTAATGCGGGAGGGGAGATACGGAGCATCGGCCCTTAAATAAGCGGTTATTAACTTGAAGCACATTTAAAGTCACTCTATTTGCATTTTTCAAACAATTTCTATTTGTTTTAAGGGTGTCCGGAAATTTCGTCTTCTACATCTCGTCTTTCAACATCTCGTCTTCTACATCTCGTCTTCGGAAAACTCGTCTTTTAAACATCTCGTCTTCGGAAAACTAGTCTTTTGGATGAGATTTTGTAAACGTACTTTCAAAAATGCGAGTTTTCACCCCAATGATAAAATTTTCTTTGATTTTTGGATTTTCCTTAGGCTTAGGAAAAAAAATAAGGTTTTCACTCTTCAGTTCAAAAAGCATCATCAAATAGAAATTTACCATGATAAAGTTTTGCTTGATTTTCAGGTTTTGCTTAGGCTTAGGTTCTCAGTTTTTTTAATAAATCATTTAATAAAAGTTTATCATGATAAAAATTTTACTTGATTTTTGGCTTTTGCTTAGGCTTAGGTAAAAAAGGTTTTCAATACATTGTTTTGGTAAAAAAATAGGTGAAACTTGTCTTTTGAAAAGTACGTTTACAAAATCGCATCCAGAAGACGAGTTTTCCGAAGACGAGATGTTTAAAAGATGAGTTTCCGAAGACGAGTTGTAGAAGACGAGACGTTGAAAGACGAAATGTAAAAGACGAAATTTCCGGGAACCGTTTTAAGTAGTTTTGAAAAAGATTTAGTTTACAAAAATTTTCGACAAACAAATCTATGACATCACTTTCAAATTATTAAGAAAAATTGTAAAATAGGGCGAAGCTCCGGAATTCCGCTTCTGACGGCGTGGAACATCATTAATCTATGGAGAATCACGACAGTTAATTCAATGTACACAAAGGTCTCGAAAAGAATTGAAAATAATTTGTATAAGACCGGAAAAAATAAGAAAGTAAAAAGTATTTACAACCAGTGTTCTTTTAGAATAATTGTTTTAAGTTTAATTGTTATTTTCGTGTATTATGATGTTTTTTTCGTTAACCAAATACAAATTATTTTTAAATCTTCTCAAGACCTTTGTGTACATTGAATTAACTGTCGTGATTCTTCATTATAACATGTCCAGGGGCCTATTTCATAAAGACGTTTGTAAATTTTCATTTTACAAAACTCCGCCTATTTTTTTGTAAATTACATGATAGAGGATATAAGACACGGCGAATATTGATCGGTGAGCGGCATACATGGGCAAGTTGGTCCGGAGTAGGGGGGGGGGTTAAACCCCAAATTAGGGGGGGGGTTGTTAAAATACGAGAAACGCAAAATACCCATATCGTTTTTTTTCTAAGAATGCATTTTACCCATATCGTTTTTAGATTTTGAAGGAAAAATAGGTTAAAAACACTAATTTTAGGTCAAAAAGCCCTTTTTATTGCATTTTTGGGCTTTTTATTGCTTAAAACATTCATTTTGACCTCAAAACTTAAGTTTGGAGGCAGTTAGAAGTCATTTTAAAGACATTTTTTTTCTTCATTTTTCCAAAATTGGGGGGGGGGGTTAACTTTTTCTCCCCCCCCCCACTTCTGAGTGGGGGGGGGGGGGTTAAACCCCACTTCTCAGAATTTGGGGGGGGGTTAACCCCCCCCCGTGCCCATGTATGGTGAGCGGAGATGATACGTGGTTGCGACCAATCGGCGCATAGCAGTGAGCGCAGATGCTCCCCCTGGATTACAAGTCGAAAAACCTTTATCGTGTATTTTACAAAAAAATAGGCGGAGAATTGTAAAAAAAGAATTTAAAAGGGTTTTTATGAAACAGGCCCCAGTTGAGGGTCGTCAGAACAACTGAGATCGCAGTCGGCTTTTGATGTGGTAATTTTTTCGCTTGAAAACGTCATGCCCAGGAGCACCGGAAACACTAATTAATAATATAACTAAAGCTAAAGTCTTCCAGGCTGAAATTAAGGGCGTAACCGCTCTCCGCCAGGAAGAAATAAACAATAAACCTGTGAGCGAGAAAAATTTAAAAAAAGTTTTTAGCGGTTATGTAACGGAAACAATAATTTTTTCTGCGTGATTTTTCTGAGTGGTTCTTTTCCCTCTCTTTCCCTGATATGTTGTGTTTGTGTCTGCCTACTTTGAGAGAGTGGTTTTTCTCTCTTTTTTCCCTGATAGAATTTATCTTTAATAAAACATTTTTTTTTTGGTTGCTACAACAATCATATATAATACAAGATGACCGGTATGTAATAATTTCTAGAATGTCGAGACACTAGCTGCAGGTCCAAGCGAAAAAATAATCTGAATTGAAATTAAAAAATGACGCTAGATATGAATTTAGAACAAAATTGTATTAACTAAAATCTGTACAAAAATGACGTAGACTGGCGACAAAACTTAAACTTTGAAACGTTATATCTAGATAAGGGAAACGGAGCGAAGGATTTATACGAGACATAAATCCCAGAATAGCTATTTTCTGAAATTTGTAAAAAGTTGTTAATGGCGTGCAGGTGAAAAAACTTGCGTCTAACAAACGCAACTTTTGTTGTTAGCAAGAAATAAAAAACGCCGCTTAATTTGCAGTTAGTAAACGTTTTGCGGAGTATTTCCTAAAAATTTAAGCATAATTTACTTGTTTAATTTTTTATGACGTCTTGAATTCTCGCGGCTTTTGCGATTTTCGCTAAAGTTTGCTCAGCGATTGAGTTTGATTTTGCAACGCTTTTTACATGGTTTCATTTTCATTTTAAAATTTTATTTTTTCTATATAAATCAAATGTGCGCTGTTTTTGGGTATCCTTTATAATGCGACCTCCCCTGCACGCCGAAATGAAAGTCGCTGAGCGAGAAAATAAAGATTGACCGCAAGAAAATTCGCAATCGCACGAAAAAAGGCGCGTTTGAGTTTTTTTGTAAAATTTTTGGAAAAAAATTGTGTTCAGCGGATATTTTGCTGAGTTATGGAAAATACCTGTTACAATTCACGGAAGAAGAATAAACAAAATGTTAAAAATGCTTTTCAGCGACTAGAATTTTTTATTTATAATAAAAACATTTCACTTTTCGCATCAAACAAGCTAAAACAGCTCGAATCAATACAATAGTAATATATTACAAATATTTAATCATCTATGACCAGAGTTCTATACATTTGTTAATAATTTAGAATGTTTTGTACAATTCTTACATGCCAAAAATAGTCTTTAGAAGTTTACGTTGCCAAATTCATAGCTACAAAATCAATATAAATAGCAAAATGGTCGTTATCACATAATAATTACCAAATTAAGACAGGTTGCACTCACTGTATTATAAATATAAAGTATATAACCATACTACACAGTCCATTATGGAAGCTAATGTAGTTTCTGCTAATCTATGTGGTATAATTATGCGAATTATGATTGGTTAATTTACGTTAAAAAACTGACCTAATAACTTGCATATTAAAAAGATGTGCGGGAATTACAGTGGCTTTCACAAATTGAACTATTTAATATAGTAAATGCAGTATGTTTGAGTTCCAGTGAAACCTGCCTTTAGAAAAAGCAAAAAAATAATCCGTTTGGCAATTGGAACGGTAACAAATCGCGCAATAAGTGCTTTTTATGAAATATTTAGAACTAAAATAAATATATATACCGCTATAAATTCAAAATTTGCTTTATCAAAAAATGATAGAATAAGCAAAACACAGCAAAATATAAAAAATATGGAGAAACCATAATCCAAGCTGTCGTTAAAAATTTGTAGCAATGGCTGTTAAAATACATTCAAAAAACATATGACAGACAAGCTTTATAAATTCATATATGCCCCGTCAAACGTCATCCTGCGCAACAACCAGAGTTAAAATCGAGGATGCTTTAAAAGCATGAAAAAGAGTTATTTTATATAAAACACGTCCAATTCATAGATGACAGCCCCTCCCCCTACTTCCTCCCTCCAAAATCTCAGCCCCTCTTTTTTCCCCAATATGCTAACCCCAAGTGAATTTTATGATAACCGCTGGTTATTTAATTACTAAATTTCGGTTACAATTTGTGTTTGTCCCTATCAAAAACATATTACGTTTTACGCTTACGCGTGAGTTACTTTTAATTCGTCTGAAATGTGTTTACGAAAACCCAATGACCTTACTGACTTTAAAACCATATGTACTGAAAACTAAATTGTAATTAATTGGTTTAAATTTTAAATATGTATAATATTATGCTTTAATATTTTTATCAGTTTATTCACAAGAACTAATATGGCACTTTTAAAAAATTATTAATAAAACATAAATATCTTGCAAAAATATTTTACGGTTTGATTTAATAAAAACAATTCAAATTGTTGAACAATAACACTCTGCGTACTAAATTTAGTAACAGAAAATGAACTAAAAATATTATTATAAGATCTCAATTCTTGTATTATTTTAAAGGTATCATTTTGAATAATGTTCAAAATACAGAACAAAAAGTCATGGAAGTGGTCAGTAACAAAAATAATACGAATGGAAACATTATTCATTTTGTGGTGTAAATGTTCAGATAAAGAAAATAACAAAAAAAAATCATTGGCGAATACAACCAAACCAGGCGAGTTGAACTTGAAGGCAAAATATGGACGATTCTGTTTTCTTTCGGATAAGCAAAAGAATAAAGATTTTTTCAATTAAAACTTTTTTAAATTTTTTTTTCATTCCGACGAAGTTTCGATTATCAGCTATTTAAAATAGTTGTAAAGCACTAATTAGATAAAACATTTATTTTATTAAAATTTGCAAAAGTGCAGGAGTAGTGAAGGCATAAAAACATACAGTAGTGAACACATTTACTGTCATTAAACTTTCATAAAAAGTTTGAAACTATTTTAAATATTAAAATTTTGATTCTTCAAAATAATGGATCTCTCTTTCGTATCTTTTAATTTTTAATTTGACCTCCTTGACTTAGAATCCTGGGTTCATTAGTTCACTGAGCTCAACCTACAATAAACTTAAAAATAAAAGTGAAGTGAATATACCAACACACGGTTATCTATCAAATAGAAATACAGTACAACAATTCAGCTGTGTTTCTACGCACACACGATTCTTGGCTATGGTAGTTGTTCACCATGTCGATTTCATGCAACGAAAAAATTTCTAAGTGAATTGAAAAAAAAAACAGCAAAATTTGTAACAATTCGAGTTTTCTAACAATCATAGGCGTGGCCATAGACAACGAAACGGCATTTTTTTTTATTCTATTCAGTCAAAAATATTTTCGCTGCAAGAGTTTATCGCAAATGGCCGAGGAGAATCGTGTAGTGACATTGACAGCATAGGTGGGCAGAGGGGGTTATAGCCCCCAAAATTTCGATTATAGCCGACACCCCCCTAAAATTTAGGGGTACCCCGGACCCCCCTTTTAAAATTTGGAGGGTCCCAGTACTAAAAACGCTAAAAATGGGGTATTTGAGGCATACCCCCAAAAAATTTTCGGGACACCCCCCGATTTCGGGGGTCGGGTACAGTGGCGTTGCCCAGGGGGGCGGGGAAGGGGGCGGCCGCCCCCTCCTGAAATCCGGCGAAGTTGGATTTTTTCGTAAGGGGGGACCCTTACGTTTTTTTAATTTTAGGAGAGAAAATTTTTTTTCTTAAATATTAATACAGAAACTTTCCTGATGCCTTCCAAAAGCGTATTAATAGTCAAAAAACCAAATTTTCCCCGCTTCGCGGGTAGTTTAAATTGACAATTTATCTCCGTTTTTCAAATTCAAATCGATTTTGCCGCTCAATAGTTAAGGCATACATGTTAAATAAAACTACTATAAACACTATTAACCTTTTATTAACGTTTTAAACACATGTTTTAAATGGATAGGAATAAAAAAACCTTAAATTTTGTTTTAATTATCATCTGGAATATTAAAATTTCTAGTGTATTTTAGCGCTTTAAATTAATAATTTTCTCCCCCGGGGGGCATTCTACCCCCCGGACCCCCTGACAAGGGGCTCTGCCTCTTGACCCCGCTGGGGAACTATGGCACCCCAGGCCCCCATTTCTGGGGGGCTGCCGCTCCCCAGACCCCCCCTCAGGGTTAGTATGTACCCCTCCCAGACCGCCCCCCCGAAATGAAATCCTGGGCACGCCACTGGTCGGGTATACCTCCAAATCCGGAAGGCTGCTCACCTATGATTGACAGTATATCTAAATGATTTAACTGAGTAAATGTAATACTTTTTATGCACATAAAAACACACAAAGGCCTATCAATCCACAAGGAACTACACTGATGCACAATACACTGCAGCAACTATAATGCCATAGTCTCTTTTACAGTAACTAAAATGTTTCGATATTTAACAAAAAAGATTAAAACGGAATATAATAAAATCAATACGTAAATCTGTGGCGATTTTAGACGGCGCGTAATTGAGTATGAAACCATGAAAATAATATACCAAAAAAGGGCGTGAAATGTTGTTTTATTTACTAAATAGCTAGACTATTTTAAATATTGACATAAGTGAACAAGGGGGGGGGTCAGGGTGGAAATGCCCCCCCGTTTCATTGGAGGATTTGCCCTCCCCCGTTTTATTGCCCCCCCGCCAAAAAATGAAAAAGTACTCTAAAATTATGACGCCATTTTTGATCTATGATGACGCCATCATCGCAATTCTTTTGTAGTTTTTAGCCTATTTCAATGTATTTTAAGCCATTTTAGACCTATTTTACCTTATTTTTCCTTTTTTTGTCCTTTTTTTCCCTTTTCCCTTCTTTAAAAGTAGTTTTATCTTTTTTTATAACTTTTTTTTAACCTTTCCCCCCTGTTTGCCCCCCCCCCCGTTTCGAAAAAGTTGCCCCCCCCTGCCCCCCCCCCCCCCATGTTTCAAAATCTTCCCCCCGGCCCCCGTTTTAACCCCGGGGGGGGGGGGGCAGTGCACAGGTCTGCATGAAAATAATATACCAAAAAAGGGCGTGAAATGTTGTTTTATTTACTAAATAGCTAGACTATTTTAAATATTGATATAATATTAATTTAAGTACTATAATGTACCTATCACTTTTCACTAAAAACGCTTTTTTGTCCTAGCATAAAAGCGAAGAAAAATAAATAAAAGCCGACTTTTTCCCGGACTATCAGTAAGTTTTTTTTAATTTTACTATAGGATCTCATATTGCTATAATAAAAAAAGCGATTTTAGTGTAAGATGAGGTTCATATTTATTTTGATAAGTGTATAAAAATGTTGAATATGCGCGCTATGAGCCATTCTTCTGCTGACCATCCTGAAATTAATTTTTATATTTTTGTGAAACATCTTATTCTCAACAGTAATAAGTAGACTGGCAGGTTGAAGCAACATTTGATACCAATTATGCAGAATATATTTTCGTTTTAAGCACGTTGGAGCAAAAAAGTGAATGGAATAGCTGAATATATTGGTTGATCTAGTACATAAAAATAGTGGGCAGCACATGGTTTTAAACGTAAAGTCGCACTGTTTAGCTGCGAAAACCTTGATGAAAAACTAAAGCTTTTCCAACCTCAAACTAAAAACCTTTCCACTAATAAAATAAGCAATATATAATAAATTATTTTCGTTTTTTGAACTAGAATAAAGTAGGTACACTAAAAATTCTCCCGAGAATTTTCTTCCCTGAAAGTTAGTGTACGGCTCGAACTACACTTAATAGTTTAAGTATCTAAGAGATAATAAGCAGGTGATGATATAAGTGTGCGATGCGTCCACAAACGAGTTATAAATGAATTAATTTTTCTGACTAGATGAACAAAGTCGGAAAATTCGGCTTTAGTCGATTGATAGATCCGATATCTGAACGACGCGCGGAAATAGCGTCGGAGTCAGTAGACCACGGAGTGAAGAATACTTTCCACCGACCACCGACTTCAATAAAATAAATCCTTTGCTTAGCACCTGTCGTGAAATTGAAAATCGACATAAGAACACATTCCGCGGATTCGTCCTGTTCGGAGATCGGCGTTTTTAATCGTGCTGTTCTCTCTAGATTCTCAAAAAAGAACTCTCTAAAAGAAGCAGCGACGCCATTTTCAACCGCAGTCTAAATCACAGTAGACTTTGTCCAAACGCTCTGACCCAGTCCGTACTGTCGGTCGGTGGAGTCGGTCAGTCGGAGGAGCCGAGTAGGAAGTCGGAGTGTTCCAAGAGTAGCTGGGCGAACTCCTCCAGTCTGGGTGTGAGCATGGCCATCTGCTCGAAGTTGTCGAAATGGGGTCGGATCAAGGTCGGCCACCAGCACTTGGCCAGATTCCTATGGTCCATACTGTTCACGTGCGCGTGGTTGCTGACCTAAAACAGAGTCACTAATACTTAAAACTTTTTTGCTCGGCAGAAATCCTAGTTATAGGTTTTAATCATTTTTTTAAAAACATTTTTTGTTTTTCCAAAAAATCACTATAACCTTGATGTTTTGCTGTTTTTTTACAAAAAAATGGGATATTATTCGTCCACAAAAGACGACCGAAATTTTTTCAGTTAAATATACTCTCCTAATCTCTTGTGTTTAGCACAAAACCTGGTTATAGGTTTTAAACCTCCCACCTCCCCTTCAAAACATTTTTGCTTCTTAAAAACCTCAGTAAACCCTAATTTTTACCTGTTTTTTCCACCAAAAATACCAAAAGGCATAGATGGGCACGACAAGTGTTGGGGCGGCGGGGTTAACCACCTTCCAAATTCTGAGATGGGGGGTTTAACCCCCTCTCCAGATGGATCACCCGAGAGAAAACTGGCTATGTAAACAAAACAACCCCCCCTCACTCCTAAGTGGGGAGGGGGAGAAAAGGTTAACCCCCAAATTTTCGAAAAATGAAAAAAAGGCTTTAAAATGATTTCCAGTTGCTTCGAAACTTAAGTTTTGAAGTCAAAATAAGTGTTTTAAGCAATAAAAAGCTCAAAACTGCTATAAAAAGGACTTTTTGACCTAAAATTAGCGTGTTATTTTTACCGAATTTCTTTCAAAATCGAAAAACTATATGGGTAAAATGCACTCCAGAAAAAAAAACGATATGGGTAAAATAAGTTTCTCGGATTTTTACCTTTCCCCCTTAATCCGGGTTTAAAACCCCACTCCGGACCAACTTGCCCACGTATGCCAAAAGGATATATTTTTTGGCAACCAAAGACGGCTAAATTTTTTTCAAGCAACTATACTCTCCTAATCTCGACCAATTTATGCTGCCACGATTTTAAAATAAAAAAAAACGTTAGCGAATAGTAAATGAAAGCTTTGAAAATACAGGACTGGACAACCCCAGACTTTTCGTGCTAAATGGGAACTCCATAGTGTCCTTATTACAAAAAACCTCTTTAATATTTGCAACTGGGCTTTAGTTAGTGATTTATAAGAGAATCGGATCGTGGAGAATAAGAATTTGTGTTGTTCAAAAGAAATCGGATAGGGTTACGCCTAGGGTTGTGTGAAAAACTTATAAAAACATCTGTAATGAAAAGCATAGATCTTAAAAAAACTGGAGGAAAAAAGAACCGTTTTTAGGTGAAACAAATAATATAACAAAGAAAATAAAAAAAACAATAGCTAATATTAATTGAAATAAAAAAATAAATTAAAATAAAATAAAAAAAGTAAAAAAAAATAAAAAAAATTTTTGAAAATAAAAAAAAAAATTTTGAAAAAAATTTTTGAATTAAAAAAAAATAAAAAAAATTTTTGAAAGAATTTTTGAAAGAATTTTTGAAAGAATTTTTGAAAGAATTTTGAAAGAATTTTTGAAAAAATTTTGAAAGAATTTTTGAAAGAATTTTTGAATAAAAAAAAATTTTTTAAAAAAAATTTTTGAAAATAAAAAAAAAACAATAGCGAATAGTAAATGAAAGCTTTGAAAATACAAAAAACGTTTTAGTGTCCTTATTACAAAAAACCTGTTTAATATTAGCAACTGAGCTTTAGTTAGTGATTTATAAGGGAATCGGATCGTGGAGAATAAGAATTTGTGTTGTTCAAAAGAAATCGGATAGTGTTACACCTAGGGTTGTGTGCAAAACTTATAAAAAACATCTGTAATGAAAAGCATAGATCTTAAAAAAACTGGAGGAAAAAAGAACCGTTTTTAGGTGAAACAAATAATATAACAAAGAATAATAGCTATTTATATCAGTTAACAGCATAAAATAGCTTAATATATCTTTGTTTTAATCATTTTGGCTTTAAATATTTTAATTAAATGATAAAAAATATTGATATTTTTGAAGTGTTCGCAGTGTGAAAGATGAATAAGATGGGGATGTACCTGTAGAGCCACTAATACAGCAGGAAAATTGTAAATTGCGCTCAGATCTGATCAGATTATTGATTGCGAATTAATTACAGAATGCGTGCATCGTAGTAATACCAAAAATATATAATATACCGAAAAATGTGCAACCCCTATATAAAAAATTACGGAAAAGTAGGCCATTATAATGAGCCTTTCCATTTAAATGGCACCCTCCATTATAATGGCATAGTGTAGTCATTTTAATTCGGCGAGTTAAAATAGAGAAAAAGCCATTATAATAGCCACTTATTGATTTAATTTCATTTCATATATGCTCACTCACAAATGTAATACTGTCCGGGCCGCTTGAATTTTACCGTGTTGGACAGTATTAAACCAACACGAGAAAACTCGTGCGGCCCGGAAAGTATTACACTTGCAAGTATATATGAAGTGAAATTAAATCAATAAATGGCTATTATAATAGCTTCTTCTCCGTTTTAACTCGCGTAATTAAAACGACTACTATGCCATTATAATGGAGGGTGATTATAATGGCCTACTTTCATACATGGGCACGGGGGGGGGTTGGGGGGGGGTTAACCCCCCAAATTCTGAGAAGGGGGGTTTAACCCCCCCACTCAGAAGTGGGGGGGGGAGAGAGAAAAAGTTACCCCCCAATTTTGGAAAAATGAAAAAAAAGTCTTTAAAATGACTTTTAACTGCCTCCAAACTTAAGTTTTGAGGTCAAAATCAATGTTTTAAGCAATAAAAAGCTCAAAAATGCAATAAAAAGGGCTTTTTGACCTAAAATATAGTTTTTTACCTATTTTTCCTTCAAAATCGAAAAACGATATGGGTAAAATGCACTCTAGAAAAAAAAAACGATATGGGTATTTTGCGTTTGTCGGATTTTAACCCCCTCTGTAATTTGGGGTTTAACCCCCCCCCACTCCGAACCAACTTGCCCATGTATGCCTACTTTTCCGTACTTTTTTATATAGGAGTTGAAAATTTTTTGGTATATTATAATATATTTTTGGTAATATTATTTTATTTCAAGCTGAGGGCCGATTTCCAAGATTCAGAGAGCCGGGCCACTTTACAAACCTAGTATTACTCGTAGCATATTGTTTACTAGTGATGGGTGGAACTGCGGAACCCCCGGAACCTGAACCAGAACCGGTATTGAAATTTTCCGAAAATCCGGAACAGGAACCGAAACCGGAAATTCAAATTTTGCCCGGAACATCCGGAACTGCCTATCACACTGCGAAACCTCCGGAACAAGAACCAGGGGCCTATTTCATAAAAATTGCATGTAATTAATTTACAGCTGTAAATTAATAAACGCATATTTTTCTTTTTGTATTTTTTAATTAAAAATTATATGAATAAAATTGCGTTCACAATTTAAAAAATTACAAATTTCTGTAAATTCCGTGAATTCCACAGTTACGTTCATATTTTTTATTAATAAAATAAAGACAATTAAATAAGTTTATTAATTTACAATGACAGAAATTTTTATGAAATAGGCCCTAGAACCGGAATTGAGATTTTCCGAAAATCCGGAACAGGAACTGGAACCGGAAATTGAGATTTCCAAACCGAAATTCAAATGCCGGAACAGAAACCGTAACCGAAATTGAAATTTTGCCCAAAAATGGAAACAAATATGCCCGGGAACTGCCTATCACACTGCGAAACCCCCGGAAACCGGAACCAGAACCGGAATTGA
>JASAMX010030583.1:0-7500 GCA_030248175.1 Microlaimidae sp. YZB2_3 | reverse complement strand
CGTTTTTTAAGCCAAAAATAAAAATTGAACAAAAAATACAAATTATTAAAGCATGTTTTTTAAGGTTTTGACACAATTATTTAAAGTCTTGCTAATAAATATTAAAGTTCGCAAACGGAAAAAATTAAGTTATATGTACCGAGAACAATACCTAAGGGTAAATTTGCAACCTTTAGAAGTTTTTATTGTTCGTTTAAGCAATAGTTATGGCCAGTTTTTTGTAGGTGGCCGAAATAAATGGCACGCGCCTTAATTTAAAAAAAAAAACTTTAAAAAAAAGGTTTAAACATTCACTGATTTTTAAGTGTAACAGAAATATTCAAATTTTGCACTGGAATAACAAATATAGCTATTGTTTGATTTTTAGGCCAAATGGCTTGATTGAAAAAACCAGAAAAAACTTATTCAAAAAAATTAAAAAAAGGTGGCCGAAATTAAGTCAGTTACTCTACTACATGTATTTGTGATTTGCGGCTATATATTTTGCGTTGTGAGAATAAAAGTGGGAGGAGCTACAAATTAAATATATATATATAAAATTTTAAAAATCTACCTTTTACTTGGTAAAAATAATCACTTAAGTTTTTTTATCCATCTTTTTTTGAAAAACCTTTCAGTGGACTCTTTTATAGTTCTCAAAGCATTTTTGTTTTACTTTTAGCTTACCACTTTTACGTCTTTTTCATGAAAAAGGAGAAGTTGAGAAATGCTTGATAAACTTGACTGGTGTTAAAATCATTATTTTTTAAAATAATGATTTTAACACCAGTCATTTTAACCCCGCTTTCTTCTCTCCTTCCCCTTCCATGGAGAAGAATGTCGTAAAAACTTTAAAAGAACCTAAAATTTTCTAGTTTTGATTTTGAATTTTAAACTAAGTTATGAATAAAAAACATTCGAAGTTTAAAAAATATTGATTGTTTATTACGAGTTTTTCAGTGCTTTGCCACTGAAATCAATACGACAAACCAAACCACAAAACAAAATTTTTCTAACGACAATATACAAAACCACAATGATTTAATTCCAAGTAAAAAGGTTAAAATAAAACAAAAACCAGAGTTATTTGTAAAAAGACAATTACGTTTTTTGTATTAACAACTTTAAAAATTTAAAAACGTCAAAATGTTTGTGGAAAAAAGATCGTTTATTATCTTTCGTTTAAATATAAATGATTATTGATTGATTAAGAACAAATTAAGAAAAAATACAAACTACATAACAGCAATAAAGATAAAAATTTCAAAATTTAGCTATTGTTTTGAAATCCAAATACACTGAACGCACACCTTTTGTCTGTGATCATAAAAAATGAAATTTGTATTAATTTGTATTTGCATGAATTAAAAAGTTTGAGTGATTAAGTCTTACCAAAAAACTGTTCAATACAAATTCAAATCTGTGGCTCAGATTAGCCTTACTTCAAGTAATTTGTGTATATTGATCAAATAAAAATGCTAAAGATTCACAATGCTTTTAAAAAACTTTGGAATAAGATATCGATTTATGTGATTTTTAATTATTTTATTTTCCTTTATTACCACATTAATTCGTAAAATTTACTAAACAGACTATTGATTTTATTGAAATATCTAACGAGGAATAATTTTAAGATAAGCGATAAGAGCACGTTTTTGTAACATGGCATGAAACTTTTCTTTTTGTCTTTAAATAAAGTTGACTTCCCGTTTATTAATTAACAGACCCACTTTTGATTTAATGTGAATTATAAAAAATATTTTTTAGGAACACCCAGATTTGGTAAAAGCAAAGAAATCTGGAAACGTCGTGGTGAAGAGTGGAAGTACAGTTACCGAGAGGGTCGTAAATACGAATTGGTCCAACAGAGCCCCTGCGATTGCCAGGCTCAACCCTCTTGCGGTTGTGCCCAACCTGCCCCCGCTCCTCCTCCCCGCCTCCCCCACCCCCCACCACCACCACCGCCAAGAGACCCCTGCGGCTGCTCTCCTCTTAGACAAGCGGCTCCTCAGCCCTGCGGCTGTGTTCCTGCTCCGCAGAGAGCTCCACGAATTCGAGCTCCGAGAACCCGACCTCCTCAGGGTACCCCGGGTGAAGCCCGTCAGACAACCCCGGACCAGAAGGCTGCGCACTGATCCCTGTGCCCCGGCCGACCCTTGCGCGGCGCCCCCACCCCCGCCACCCCCACCACCACCACCACCACCCCCGGCCAGAGACCCCTGCGGATGCGCACCTCTGCGTCAACCGGCACCACAGCCATGCGGATGCGTGCCCAGATTGCAGAGACTCCCGAGAAAGAGACCGATCAGAAGGAAATGGAGAGTACCCACCCCGTGCCCCAAAATTCCACTCAGACAGGCCAGGAACCCCTGCGGCGGATCTGCGTAAGATTTTTGATTTAAATTTAGCAATTTCCACAGTCAAAACAAGTTTCTGAATTTTCAAATAAATTAAAATACTTAAAACTTTATGAGTTTCAATAAATTGTGTCGATTTAGTTTAGATTTTTAGTTAAAATTAATTCATCTAAACTATAATTATTTACAGCAAATTTTCTGCAACAAAAACACCTACACAATAGTCAAAACCCTCCCATTTAAAAGGAAATTGTTTAGTGTTAAAGACCTTTACAAAGTTATGACCTTATAGATTCATTTTTAGCTAAGTAGGGCTCGGAAAAAAATGGAAATCTCTCATCCATTGGAGATATAATTTTTTTCCAAGCGCTAATTGGCTAAAACTAATTCTAACAGCTTCTGCCACAACCATCCCCACAGATCAAAACATATATGACGTGATCACAAGTACTATATGACATTTTAAGTGTGCTTAAAATCCTGTTGTGTAAACTAAGAAACATTTATGCCATAAAAAGTTTTAATTGGTCTTTGTATTTTACGGATATAAGACACACAACTTCCAAAAAATTCATTTCAATCAAATGCGAAATTATAAAATTTGTTTTTTAATACACACAAAAAACCATTCCTTTCAAATGATAATTGTTTAATGTTTTTCGTTAATTTTTTTGTTAAAAATATAAATTACCCAAAAATTGTATCGCAAACACTAAAAAAAGATTATAACTTTACACAAATTGTAAAAAGATATGCATTGCCGAAACAATTATTATTATATTTAAAGTAGTAAAATTATATTTTATCCGAGCGGCAAATAAGCTTTTAGGATTCTTTCCACTGCCAGTCTGCACAAGGCATTCCGCACCAGTGCTGCTTTGTGTTAAACCCCGCGACGCGGAGGAGATCGGCGCTAAGTTTTAGACCGAGAAGCACTGGTGGGGAATGCCTGCTTAGATTTGCAGCGCTTTTTGGACCAAAAAATCCCAAAGGAATAATCCATCGTGCTTTTTCAGTTACCAAGCTCCGGCCCAGGCGGGAGCAGTTCACACCGTCCAGACCCAGGCAGTCCATGCGCACGCCGTTCAGCCCAGTCCCGTTTTGGTGCAGTCCAGTCAGTTGATCGAGACTGGCCCTTCGCAGATCGTCGGTACTTTGGACGCCGTCGCCGCGCCCCAACCCCTGGCGGTCGACCAATCCCTGTCCTTCGGCACTCAGGTCACGGGACTTAACGAGCCAATAGGCGCCAGCCAGTCCTTGGCCAGCGAGACCACCAGCGATCTGACCAGCGAAATCACCGCCGATATCGGCGACGCCTTGGACTTGACAGATAACGACCTCCTGGAAACCGGAATCTCGGAAGCCATAGACGCAGTGGAGAACACCGTTCTGGCAGAATTAGGGGAGAAACGATAGGATGTTCGTATAAAAACTTCATCTCACTCTGTTTCGATGCAATTATGCCGGGAGCACAACATCAACTCTTATTGTTTTTTTTTTATTAACATTGGTGTAAAGTTGTTTCGTTAAACATCGCTAGTTGTAAATATTCGCTAAACTAAGGCCATTTACGTATTTCATTTATAATTTAACTTTTCGAAGATTGACTGACAACGGCTGAGCTTTTATTAGATGTTTCATTTTTTTAACTAAAATATTTATGCAATAGCGTCCAAATTATAAAAAAAAATAAATAAGGAATAAGACTTTACAAATACAATGTTTTATGAAACAAAATTTTTGGTAAAAATACACTGTAGGACAACATAAATTAACGAAAAACATTAAACAATTATCATTTGAAAGGAATGGTTTTTTGTGTGTATTAAAAAACAAACTTTATAATTTCGCATTTGATTGAAATGAATTTTTAGGAAGTTGTGTGTCTTATATCCGTAAAATACAAAGACCAATTAAAACTTTTTATGGCATAAATGTTTCTTAGTTTACACGACAGGATTTTAAGCACCCTTAAAATGTCATATAATATTTGTGATCACGTCATATATGTTTTGCTCTGTGGGAATTGTTGTGGGAGGAGCTGTTAGAATCACTTTTAGCCAATTAGCGCTTGGGGAAAAATTGGATCTCCAATGGATGAAAGATCTCCATTTTTTCAAGCCCTAATTGGCTAAAAATGATTCTATAAGGTCATAACTCTGTGAAGGTCTTTAACACTGAACAATTTCCTTTTAAATGGGAGGGTTTTGACTATTTGTGTCAGGTGTTTTTGTTGCAGAAAATTTGCTGTAAATAATTATAGTTTAGATGAATTAATTTTAACTAAAAATCTAAACTAATTCGACACAATTTATTGAAACTCATAAAGTTTTAAGTATTTTAATTTATTTGAAAATTCAGAAACTTGTTTTGACTGTGGAAATTGCTAAATTTAAATCAAAAATCTTACGCAGATCCGCCGCCAGGGGTTCCTGGCCTGTCTGAGTGGAATTTTGGGGCACGGGGCTCTTCGAGTATGATGGATCTTTTTTATTTTAAATAAAACTGCAAGATAAATCCATAAAGATTTAATAATGACATTTAAAAAAGCTGCGAGCGGTAAGCACAAAGCGAAGTTTGGTAAGCAGGGCTTTACATTTAAAGCTGTTCCTAATAGCTTCTTAATCTTGATGCCTATTTGCAAACGATTCGCTCATCTGAAATTTTGAAAAGTGTTGCCGGGAGTTATCGCTTGTAAACCATTTGTTGAATTTTGATATTTATTGCCTAATTATATTGATAGTTTTCTCAGTTTTGTAAAAATAGTTATAGAAAAATTACATCTTGCTGGTTTTGATGAATTACAAACTTGACCGATAGTTTAACAACAAATATATTTTCAAATTTATTTTAAAAAAGTTTAATATTAAAAATTAAATAAATTATTATAACAGTTATTTATCAAAGTAATTGATTTAAAAAAAAAAAACGATAATTTTTAACGGCTGAATTTGTGTTACAAGCTGTTTAAAAAAACACATCATTTCCGCACAATTTTAATTCTTCTTTTGGTGTTTTTTTATACGACAGTCAGACATAATTTAGCCATAGCTTTTAAAAAAAATGCCGAATTTCATTCAAAACCTTTTCATAGTAACACCTTGTGAAATCGAAAGAAAAGGTCCCTCTCATGAATATGTTTCATTTTTTTACCAATTTGTGTTTTTATATAAAAACTTTAGAACCATGATGGATCGTATGTAGTATGTAATATCTCGAGTTTTACTGGGTATAAAATATACACCGACTCGAAATCGTGGGAAAAAATATAACTAGACTAATATGATAATTTTCCAAGTTAAGTAATATTATTTACAGTACTATTTTGACCGTAACTCGAAAAAAACTGTTATCACAAAATATAATTTTGTGGAGCATTGATTAAAAAACAAAACTGGATATGTATGTAAATAGTTGTGATAAAGTGCGTAGTTAAAACTGTGTAACAATAACACTTCATCAAATCCTAAGAATATTTTTCTGGTTTCGTCTGTTCGACTTTTTGTTGTATCACTTTTTTAAATTTTTTAGTTAATAGTTTTTAGCGTTTAGGTTTATACAAACAATTTTATTATTTTATGCTTTTTTATATATTTTTAAAAATTTATATTTTTATTGTATTTGTAATTTTTTGAGAAACAGTGACATTCTAATGCATATTAAAACCCTATTCCACTTATTGAATTAAATTAACTATTTTTGTGACATACATATTGAACCAAATAAATGCAAAAGAAATAGATATTTATAGTTATTGGAACCAAAAAACTTTTTAATCTGGAGCTTTGAGCCGAAAATGAGTAATTGGAAGTCCAAAATAAAAACTTGGAGCCAAATATTTAAAAAATTTTTAAACGTACACTTAGGGTAACTGACTTAATTTCGGCCACCTTTTTTTTATTTTTTTAAATAAGTTTTTTCTGGTTTTTTTAATCAAGCCAAAATTTGGCCTAAAAATCAAACAATAGCTATATTTGTTATTCCAGTGCAAAATTTAAACATTTCTGTGACACTTAAAAATCAGTAAAGGTTTAAACTTGTTTTTTTAAAGTGGCCGAAGTTAAGGCGCGTGCCATTTATTTCGGCCACCTACAAAAAACTGGCCATAACTATTGCTTAAACGAACAATAAAAGTTTCTAAAGGTTGCAAACTTACACTTAGGTATTGTTTTTGGTACATATAACTTAATTTTTCCCGTTTGCGAACTTTAATAGTTATTAGCAAGACTTTAAATAATTATGTCAAAACCTTAAAAAACAAGTTTTAATAACTTGTATTTTTTGTGCAATTTTTATTTTTGGCTTAAAAAACGTCAAAACAAAGTCAAACGAGCAAAAAAAATTCTTTATAAATACGGTAGTACAATGATATTTAAAAACAGCAAAAAACGGCAGGTTCTTTCACCTAAGTTTTCAGGTGGCCGAAATTAACGGAATCTTAAAATACGCAGTTAGTTAAACGCATTGCAAAATGATTTTGAAGAAAATATCAAAACACGAAAATTAACAACTTTGAGCCTTAAATAGAAGATATTTTAAGGTTATATATTGCTTCGTTCTAAATTTGATGCAGTTTAAATACAAAGCAAAAATTAAGAAAATCACAAAAAATTCACTTTTTGTATGAAAATGTTGATAATGTAGAATAACAAAAATAAAAAACTTTTGCAAAAACACTTTATTCAACATTAATCCAGTTACTTTTGTGCTAGTTCTTTTGTGTTTTAAAAATAAGCCAATTTTCTAACACCCTAAATTGGTGGCCGAAATTAAGGCGTGGCCGAAATTAAGTCAGTTACCCTAAGCCTCAGTTTAGGCTCAGGCTTAAGTATGTTAAACCTAAAGCTATCCTCAACTATTTTTTAGCTCCAACTTCGTTTTTTGTGATTCTAAAATCCCCGAAAATTTTCTGACGGCTTTAAACTTTCCGCTTACGGCCAACGAAGTAGTATACTGAAATAAAAGGTACGCGTCTTTAAAGCTATAAGCAGGGAACTTGGAGCAACCGGAAATTTTTGGGAACTTGGATCTTTTAAGTAAAAAATTGATTTAGGGTTATATTTAAGCTTCACTTAGGCTTAGGTAAACGTTTAAGTAATTTTTAATTTTGGCTCCAAATTTCAAACTTACAGCCTTAACTAAAAATTAATAGGTCTTCAAGACA
>JASAMX010030582.1:0-15137 GCA_030248175.1 Microlaimidae sp. YZB2_3 | reverse complement strand
GAATATTTCAATGTATTTAACATATTATTTGCTGTTTTGTTTTATTTTTCATAAATAAACTTATTCTATCCTTTTCTATTCTAAAACGAATATTTTTCATTGTTTTTCCCATTTTTAATTGAGATCGGTTGAAAAAACAAAAAAATGGTCATTTATTTTGTTTGTAAAACTAACTTCGAATCGAAAAACATTATTGCGTTCACAAACTCAACCGAAAAAAATAACATATTTTAATGCTCGATTTTTTTAAAAAATATTGATTAAAAAAACTTTTATTCGGCATATTGAAAAACTTACATTTTACAACCAGACAAAAAAAATGGTTGAAAAGAACGAGCTCACAGATAAATTTTGGTTAATGATCGTTTTAAATGACAGAACAAATATTAATATTTTTGAAAGAAAAAAATTTTTTTTTTCAAATAATTTTTAATTGAAGAAAAACAAAAGCGCAAAGTGAATATGTGAACTGGCATTATCGACAAGCGTGGGCACAGGCTCTAAATTCCTAGTTTGAATTATTTTAAAACCTTCTGCTGGGGAGTTTGAGTTTTCGCAATATGTTATTTTAAAAGGCCTGGTTTTGAATTTTTATTTACCAAACTTTATGACAAGCAGAGGTACACATTTTGTTTTTATTTTATTAATTTTTTTATTTCCTACTAGAGTGTATGTGATAACTGTTTAAACATTTTTACTTGCTGTTTTTTAAGCGCTCTTTAAACGAAAGCTTATTCTACAAAACCTTGATTTAGTGTGTACCCACAGTATGCATTGTAATTGGTATTAATATCTATTGTTTGTAAATTTTTGTTTCTCATATTCCTGTTATATACCGGAGGTAAAAGGACCAAAACTAAGAAACTAGAAACGAATTTAAAAGAATTAAGCTAAGTTATTTAATTGCTGTTCTTCGGTCCTAATTTAATGGAAAATATATATTCTGTGAATGGTTTCCCAGTTCGGGCTTTTACTAAAATCTAGTTTATACGTTACTGGTTTGGCAGTAAATTTTCTAATGGTTAAAATTTTGGATGGTTTTACAAAAGTTCTATTATTTGTGTATTCTCAAAACCAGTAAGATGATTGAGAGAGTACGGGAAACAAAACAAAATGCTTAACACGTTCCCGTAATTGCCTTTTCCCCAGTTACGACGGTGAAAAGTATTTTTGTAATTGTATTAATTCCCCATTTTTTCGATTGCCTTTTTTTGGTAATCAGAGTGCGTTCGCAATAGTCCGCACCAGTGAAAATCGTGAAACGTGAACGTGAACGCACTTTTATTACAAGCGAAAATAACGGAAATTAACGGACATTTACAAAAACACTTTTTACCAGGGAAAAGACAATCACGGGAATGGATTAAAAATATTACAAGCAAAATTTATAAAGTATTATAAATCGTAATTTGGAAACATATCTTGTAAAAAATTTAATTCCAATGGGCACAATTTTAGTGATTTTTCTTTACAAATACTGAAAAAACTTGATACAAAAGAAAAAAACAAAATTAACTTGGAAAATTGTAAAGATTTTTGAATAAAAGTTTTGAATAAAGCAAACCCATTCGGAATGAATGACAAAATAAAACAAAAAATTGGCGATATATCCAAAGGATTAGACATAACCAATTACAAAAACTTAAATTCATTACCAAATAAAACTCTACAAAAATATATCATGAATAAACTGTTTTATCAACAACAAAAAAAATTAAATTAGCGGTCAAAACAGTTGCTGCTTTCAGGTTATCAACTAATAAGGTTCAAGATAAAATCAAAAGAATATATGCTCCAGTAAATTTTGTTATCAAAGGATTTGAATTCATTAAAATCCACACTATATTTAAAGACAAAAGTATGCTACATAAATTGAAAAATTCTACTTCACATTCTCCGCTTCAAAAAAAATTGGGCACTCTTTTCACACGTATGCAAATTCAATCACCACTAGAGAATGAGGCTCGTTGGCGGGCTTGGTGAGAAGATCCACTGATAGAGGGAGCAGTAAAATAACTTCGCACCGAATTTCCAGGAGTGCTGGATACCACACTTGACCCGGCCAGACTGGTCCTATGAGCACCAAAATGGCTTGTATTTTGCACACCTTGTGGAAAACTCTCCCAATTATACAAGGAGAAGAAAATGCGTAATTTGTGTTGTTGTTTCAGCGGTGCACAAATTCATCCACTGCTTTTGCTTCTGGATCTATCTTCCAGCTGTAAAACCGGCTTAATTAAAAGTTGTGCCGTGCTGCAAACAGATCGATCGCACAGGGACCTAAAAGTTTATTATGTTTAGATAATACATTAAAATTAAGCCTCCAAACACAATATTCAGAATTGTGGCGACTTTCTAGATCTGCTTTTATATTGTCAAGCCCTGGAATATGGATTGCCTCTAGTGTTATCTTTTTGAATAAGGCCCATTTCCAGATCTCAATGGCTAATTCAGAAAGTCTTTCAGACCTAGTGCCGCCTTGTTTATTTAAAAAGGCTTCTGTGGAAGGATTATCAGATTCTACAAGAACATGACATTTAAAACAATCCTTGAAAAAAGATTTTAAACACAGAAAGGTAGCTTTGAGTTCCAAATCGTTAGTATGACAAGACCTTTCTACTACATTCCATTTCCCAGAAACATGCTTGTCCAGCAAAACTATGGCCCAACCTTTTTCTGATGCATCAGTTGTTATAACAAATGCAGGCTCAGGAGGAATTATTGGACGAACATTCCAAAACCAGATTTCAGACAACCATAGGCTTATGTCGGTTTTAGCTTCAGGAGATAAAGAAACAAAACAATCATAAGATCCTGAGCGATGTAACTGTGTAATCAGACAGTTCTGAAGCGCTCTTACAAAAACAGAACTAGGAATTATTGCCTTCTGAACTGCATTGGTCATGCCAACAAACCAAGCTAAATCCTGAAGGCAACTAGTATCTGCACTGAGGAGTTTATGGCCTTCTTTAGAAAAAGATTCCTGTTTTTTATTGGGAAAAGCCAAGGTCATAGAAACTGTATTGACCACAAGGCCCAGAAATTCTAAAGATCTGGTAGGTGTAAACATGGATTTTTCTTTGTTGATCACAAACCCCAAAGCTTCCAAGACTACAGTACAAAACTGGAGGTCTAAAAGGAGTTCTTGTTCCGATGAATTCATCAGCAAAATATCATCCAAGTAGATACTAAGACGAAGGCCCCAATGTCTTCAAAAAGCCATAATGGTCTTCAGTGAAAGCTCGAGGAGCACATGAAAGACCAAAAAGTAAAGAAGTAAATTCATATATAAAATCCCTTTCCGGTTAAACCTGAGAAAGGAGAAGAAAAGGGGATTTATTGGCACTGTTAAGTAT
Source organism: Microlaimidae sp. YZB2_3 (assembly GCA_030248175.1). NCBI lineage: Eukaryota > Metazoa > Nematoda > Chromadorea > Desmodorida > Microlaimidae > Microlaimidae sp. YZB2_3. The sequence goes on along the minus strand of JASAMX010030582.1, from coordinate 11,781 downwards.
GCATCTTTGAGATCCAACTTAACCAGAAAATCGCTAGGTCGACACAAGCCTTTAAGCATGGGCAAACCTTCCATTTTAAAATGTTCATACACAATGAAAGAATTTAATCTCTTAAATTAATGATGGGTCTAACACCTCCATCGTTTTTAGGCCGAATAAATAGTTTGCTAACAAATCTATTGATGGAAGAAGCCAATTGAATGCAATGCTTATCCAATAATTGCTGGATTTCCAAATCAATTAAATCAGTCTCCCGAGTTGAGAAATTAATCTCACAAAGTGGAGAAGATTATCTGCAAAGACGTCCATCAATAAAATCGAAATGAAACACATTGATCGCCTGAAGAATCCAAGGATCACAAGATAACATTTTCCAATTACTTAAAAAAAATTTTAATCTCCCTTCAATAGGTAATTGTTTATCAGAAATTCATAAATCAAACATAGAATATAAACTTACGGCTTTTGTATGAAAAGCGCAGGACGTTGAAACACACTGCAAAGTTGAGGTTGGAAAGAACTTTTCCTCTCTTTTCCGGCTGGTGAGCTGTATTGGCCGCGATTGTTGCCATATCTGCGATCGCGACCTTGCTGAAAACCCGACAATCTTTTTTGTGAAAGGTTTTAATGGCGAGACTCTTCTGGCTTCTGTTTTTTGGCAAAAGCAGAAAGACCCAATTTATTCAAGAACTTTATTTTAATGCACGTAGTATAAAAAACTCCTTAGGTTAATTTGATTGTTTGGTTTCCGGTGAGGATGGTGTATATGGTAGCATTGATTGGTTATGTGTGACCGAGACATGGCTTAATGATTCAATTACAAACAAAATGATAAATAGATTAGAATTATTCGATGTTTTTAGAAAAGACAGAAAAAATTAGGAGGGAGGAGGGGTCTGTGTTTTTATTAAAAATATTTTAACGCTATTCAAGTAAACATTTCTGAAAGATATGAAAATGTCGAAATAGTTGCTTCTGATATTAAAATATTGACAAAACTTAATTCAGATTGATTTGCTTATACAGATGGCCGCAAACAAAAAACGACGAAGATTTACTTATTTTTGTCTTTGTGTAAACTTCTTGAAAGTTTTCAGGGCACTGTTTTTTTAGCGGAGGATTTTAATCTCCCAGGGATTGATTGGCAATTCTCAGAAATTAAAACTAACAATCAAAATGAAAAGAATGGTACACTTTTTTTCAAGAACAAGGTTTAAACCAACTTTTTTCTGAACCCACGAGAAATTTAAACATTCTTGATTTAATTTTGTCAAATGATGTAGAAATTTTTGATAAAACAACAATTTTGCCAGGTTTTTCTACATTTGATCATAATTCTGTGCAATTTTATGCCAATAAAGCACTTTTTGTGAGGAGAAAGAGCGTTCAAAATCATTAGTTTTAGATTTTTTAAATGGAGATAATGAGCTGTTTAATATGTATTTGTCAACAATTAACTGGGATAACACGTTTTCAATGTGCTCAACAGTTGAAGAATACTGGCAATCTTTCAAAAACATAATCATTGAGGGAATACAAAGACATATACCCGTTAAATTAGTTAGCAATAAACAAAGTATAAAAAAATACCACATTTTATTAAAAAAATGCAAAGAAAAAAACTGAAACTTTGGCAGAAATTTAAAATAATGCAATCTGATGAGAGCAAAAATAAATACAAAAATATTTCTAAAGATTATAAAAATTTGGTTAAAAGCTATATTGTAACACAAGAAGAGCAGGTACTAAAATCAAAAGCCGTAAATAGTTTTTTATAACTTTGTTAATAAAAAAATTCGTAGAAAAGAACGTATTCCACCACTGCGCAAAGCTGATAACAATTAAACATTGAATAACACAGAAAAAGCGGAAATTTTTGCTGCATACTTTCATTCTGTTTTTTACTAAAGATAATGGTAAAATACCCGATTTTTCTCCAAATCAAACTAGAAATCTTGATAATATGTCATTTAGTGTTAAAAATGTGTTAAAAGCAATTAAAAAACTTTCAAATAAAATGTCCAAGACGCCTGATTGCTTGCCAGCCTCTTTTCTAAAAAAATTAGCAGTTGGAATTGCTGAACCTTTAGCTATAATTTTTAAAAAATCATTTGATTCAGGCGTATTACCATTGGAATGGTTAATAGCACTGGTAATACCACTTTATAAAAAAGGAATAAAAAGTGATGAACATAATTATAGACCAGTATCACTAACATCATATTCATGTAAAATTATGGAGAGGCTTGTTAAAGAAGAACTTTCAACTTTTTTCAAAAACAATTTGTCTTGGTGCCAACCCGGCTTTAAAGCTGGAAGTTCCACTATAAAACAGCTTTTCAAAACATTAAATGATTGGACATTAGCTTTAAAAAACAAAAAACAAGTAGACGTTATTTACTTGGATTTTGCAAAAGCCTTCGACTCTGTATCACACAAAAAACTTTTGTATAAACTGGAAAAATATGGAGTTACTGTAAATTTTTAAAAAGGATTAAAGCTTTTTTCAGTGATAGATATTTGAAAATTATAATAAATAACGCTGAATCTAACTAATATAAAGTAAAAAGCTCAGTTCCTCAAGGTTCTGTATTAGCTTCTTTTTTATTCTTTGTTTATATAAATGATATTGAGACACAATTCATAATAGTCATATTAAACTTTTTAAAATTGGCAATTAAAGTTATCAGAAACAAAATGTGAGGTTCTACATATTTCAACAAAAAAAGCTAAACATGAATATGATTAGGTTTTAGAGGGAAATGTATTGACCAAATCAAATTTGGTGAAGGATTTAGGAGTTCATATATCTACTAACCTTCAGTTTTCCTCTCATTGCAAACTAATTGCAAAAAAAGCATTAAAAATTTGTTCTTTAATTTTTAGCAGGTTTACTTCTAATTCAATATTTAATTTAGTACGCGCTTTTACCACATATGTTAAGCCGACCTTGGAATATGCTAGTGTTTGTTGGTTTGTGTTTGTTTGCTGGAAAAGAATCCAGCAACAAGATATAATAGATTGAATAGAAAATGTTCAACGCAATTTTACAAGACGATTATTTAAGAAATTAAACAAAAATATAAGACATATGAAGAACGTCTTAGGTTTTCAAATCTTAGCAAATTGCAGGAACGAGGAAACGTTACTGATCTTTTGGAGTGTTACGAAATTTTAAACAACAAAACAAGTCTTAATCCAAACTCATTTTTAAGTTTAAATCAAAATCCTACGAGGGGTCATTTTTTTAAACTCAAAGTTCAAAAAAGCGGAATAAACGTTAGAAAATATTTTTTTGTAATAGAGTGGTTGAAAAATGGAAAGCGCTATCTCAAAAACAAATTTCCTCTACTTCCATTAATTCATTTAAGAAAAGTTTATTTTAATTAATAAAAAATTCTAAACTTATAAGCTATTTTTCTATGTTGCGATAAAAAACACAAATAGAGCATTGCAAAAATTAAATTATGCTCACTTTATAAAATAGGCAAATTAAAATGGCTTGATTTAGTGCTTAATTAATTAAGCCTTCAAGCCATATTTTTAGAATAAACCATGTCTTGGTCTCCTGCGCGAACGTGATCAGTTCGCAATTTTGTTATGTGTTGTATGTTTTCTGGAATAAACTTTGACTTTGACTTTAGCAGAAATTAAGTGATTCATTCTTTTCCTCAATTCTGCAGCACTTTCTGAACGAACAGACATGGTCTTGATTAGAAACCCACCAAACAAAAGGGGGCAGTAGATTCCGGCGGCAAAGTGGTGGTGGTGTTTGCATCCAGCATAGACTTCTGCAAAAGAGAGTCCCATCGTGGTCCAAAAGCCCTAGACCAGGACTTTTAGGGTCCTTAAGCGCAAAGTTTATTGCTTCCAGATGACCATGCCGTCTGTAGTAAGTACATCTCTGTACAGCATCGCCAAGATACACTGTAGAGTGATCTATTAAATTTAAAACATTTGATAAGTCGAGAGCTTACCCTGTCACGCTAGAATTTAAAATGGATTTTCTGTCAGCTGAACTGAGGATTGATATTTTTTGATCCAACTCTTTTTAAAAAAAGTTGCAACATTGAATCCTGGGAAAACTTGTAAAAAAATTCCTAAATAACAAAAAGTTAGGGTAGACAGATTCCTGCAAAGGAATTCTTTACCGTGGAACACCACAAGATATGAAATGAACTTGGTCCAAGTTCTTTTTAAAAGAACTGGGAAAATTCAAAATTGTGATATTTGTAGGCGGTTTAAAACCGCTACATATCAAGCAGAAGAGAAGAAACTTTAAGGCGGACAAAATTGGAACATAACAACAGAAATAAAATTGGTTTCTTAAACCAACAGCAAAATAAACTACTTTCTTTCCTTAAACAAAATAATGAATATAGTTAAATTAATAAACAAAACGCCGCAAGTTAGTTAATAATTAATACGCAATAAATGTCTAAAAAATAAGTATTGACCCAATAACAGCAGAAGTATTCTAAAACAGCTATTGTTGTTACAGTATTCAGATTTTATTCCAGTACCAGTACTAGTACTATGCTGGTTGTCCAAAAAAATTTCAGTACAGTACCAGTAAAAGTACCGTCCTCTTTTTAATTGCAGTACATTACCAGCACTATCCCTACCTTAAATTTTATTTTGAGTGCAGTACCAGTATTCCAGGTATTTTCAAAAACCCAAATTTAATTCCAGTACTCCAGGAATTAGTATCAGTATTAATTCCAGTACAAGTATCTTTGTAATGAATAATTTACTCATTGTTCTAAACGTACAGTTTTTTTGGTATTTTTGTACTGATTATACGCTTCCAAGCTTTCCTAGTTTGTTTAATTTTCAGTTTTGGTGTTTCGTCACGCTGACAATGTACGCTTTGATGACTATGTAAGTCATCAAAGGTTACAGGCTGTGGCTGAGTAGGAGTTGTGGGAACCGTTCTTACTGCAGCCATGTCACGAGGTGGCACAAAATAACCTAAAGCGCCTCGTTTAGAGTGCATCCTAGTTTTGCGAGCGGTTTGGATTGACGGATCTCGCGATGTGGAACGGTCGAGCCTTGCAACCATACCACGTCAAGAACGGTTGATATGAAGCGATGGGGTTGTGCCTAAATTAGGACTATTCCTCCAAACAGGGGAATTAGGATTTCAACTTTTACGTTTATGCGGACGTGAGGGACCTGACAATGTGTCAGCCATTTGCCGAGGTGGCGGTGGACGTTGTCCCGTCACCTGGTTTAGTGTATCATATGTCGATGAAGATTGTGATAAGGGACTTCCAAAAGATGATATTGGCTGTGGAGCACCAATTCTATATGTATTAGAAGGAAGTGGCAGCCTAGGCTGAGTTTGAGCTAGCAAAGACAGGTGTAACATGGGAGCAGGGGTAGTGATTATGATAGATTGTGGTGGCCTTGGTTGTACCTGCTGCGGATGAGGAATCCTGAGAGCTGGAGGTGCGGGTGATTTTGAAGGTGGAGGGCCCCCCAAGGTATGAGATAACCGCAATGAGAGAAAAGTAGCGGTTTGCGAAGTAACATTTTGTGTTACGTTTGTTTGTGGGGGGGTTGGACCCTGAAAAATTTGTGAGCCATATAGTTGATGTGGAAAAACGGCAGGTAACCTGTAACCCATTGGATAACGAAACTGTGCCTCCCGCTCTCTAGAATCCTTGATTGCTGACATCATACGACGTATTTGTTGAGCACGAATGCTTGCTCTGATATTTTGCTGGGCTTCTTGCTGAGCCACAACTCCAAACCAAGGTGCACTTTGGAGAGCAGAGACACGCGCAGTCGGTTGACCACGACCTGTCATACTTTGGGTTCCATTAAACACCGTTGTTGTACCCAAAGCTTGAGGGGACAAAGTACCCACGACGGGGCGTCCTCTGCCTCTGAAAATGGGAGTGTTACTACCTGCTTCTGGTTCTTCTGGGGTGAGGGTCGGCTGGGTAGCCGTCACGACACCAATTGGTCAAACCCTTTGAGTAGGGGTTTGTCGGTTTTCAAAAAGCAGAATTGACCGCCAAGTACCTCTACTCAGATCTATTGGTTGGTCTTGGGGTTCTGTTTTAGGTACCTTTATAGAGTCTAGAGTGGTGTCCCTACTACCTTTGGTGTCTATTTTACGTTTGAGTGGTTTAGGTAAGATCGGTTTTCTTGGCGGTTCCTCAATGATTATGTCTTCCATAGTGATTACAACTGAAGACTCTGTTTCTTATTCTCTTTGTTCGCAACGAGCTTCGATTTCTGCGATTCGATTAAGCAATGTAGGTATATCGGTCATTCGATAGAATCGAGTATGGTCGGCTGTCGGATTACTCACGCGAATTCCTAAGTTGGCGGCTTCTTGTCGTACTTGCCGATCATAATTACCTATAATTATGTTGATAATTGTTGTAGCACTGAAACCATTATATCTGAGCTCATGCGAGCCTGCGCCGAGGGCTCTCAGGGGTGAAACAGGGAAGCGCTGCATTTCTCTTTGCTCCTGTTCCATCCACATTCTACCATGTGGATTCAAAGGTATTTGAGGGCTTTCGATCATCCCGTGAGGTTCTTGTTTACCCGCAGTACGGTGAGTAACTGTTGTGTCTTTGGTTTTATTTTGCTGTTCCATTTTTCGGCGTAACATTTTAGCTTTTACTTGTCTACGTATGGCACGCTTTTCACGATCCATTTTTTCTTTTGCGATTTGTCGTCGAGTTTTGCACTGCATGGATTTTTCCCAGCGATATTCAATCGCTGCATTTTCTTGTTCTTCTTTCATCCAAGTGTTCCTAATTCCTCGGGTTTTCCTTGTATCCATGTAGTAGACTCTATATGAATCTTCTGAAGGCGCAGCAATACGACTGCAATGAGTTTGACGACAATACGTGCGTATTGGACGTAATCGGTAGTATGGGCGACGTTCAGGTGGATGAAAGTATGGATCTTTGTCGTGGTGCATTTCTTCTTCAATTGAAATGTGGCTTTCTGACGGGTCACGTGCCCAACGACGCCACTCTTGATCTGTGCGACGCAAAAAAGGGAGCATAAGCGGTTCTGAACGCTGACGAAGGGTATATTGTTCACGCAAAATTTGTTGACGTTCCATACCAGGACCAGTAGTTATCCAATGGGTAGGGGTGCAAATTACAAGTGGACAAATAACACCACGCACGTGGACGGAGACAACTACTAAATAAGGGGCATCCCGATTACGACAAGTTTTGGGAGCGAAACAAAACAAACGACGTGAATATCTACATCCTACTAATTGACGATGTTGAGTTCCATCCTCATGGAAAAAAGTTGTGCTTTGGCGTCTTTCGAATTGGGGTGCGTTTATCTGTCGCAAACTTGGGTTGGGTGCCGGATGTAGAGGTGGTAATAACCTCAGCACCTCTTTTTCAGAATTACCCAATTTTCTTAGTCGACATCTCTCCCTGTTGCGTTTTCAACGAGCTCTTACCTGATGAACGTTTAGAGGCGGGCGGCTGGGTTGATTAACCTCCACTTCAGGAAGCGGTTGGGGACTTTGTGGACAAAGTGCTAAAGAATTACCGCGAGCGCGGTCACACACCCACATGACTAGATCACGTTCATGCTGTTCCCAAGGATACCGTCGGTATCTATGCTTACGGCATTTAAACGCAGCTCGACCTGTGATAGAATCTGTCTCTGGAATTTTGAAATCGCTAGCTCCAGTAGACGATTCACCTTCACTTTGGTCAACTTCTCTAGAGGGTGATACTCTATGAGGGGGATGCACTCAAATACAGTGGATTGCACCACATATACACTCGTGAGGTTCTGCAGATGAACCGCTTTTGAGGCTTTGCTCACTGTCGGATGATGTCCATGCAGGATCATAAAAATCAACACATATAGGATGATGCGGTTCCTTTATGGTTATACACATTTCTTGCAAGGGTTGTCCATATTCCATGTTTATTTCTTCCGTCGATTGTGGAACCCGCTTTGGTTCATAGTTAAGGTCATATATGTCAAATTTTGGTTCGTTATTGGCATTCTGGGGAGTTGGAATGACGCTTTGAGATTTTTCGGTGGGGTCTTGAGAAGGATTGGCCTCTATTTGAGAGGGGGAATAGGGCGATACTGCCCACTATTGCGATAAATAGCGTCAGATAAAGTATTCATGAAATTGATATCCAGTTCTATGTTCTGGTCGTTCGATTCGGTGTCTAAATGTAAGCAAGAATCAAACACTTCAATAGTGTTTGTGGAGAGGGTTGAAACGCTTGGTGAAGTATTAGCGGTACAAACTTCCGTTTCAACTCGGGATAGTATAGACCCCATTAAGAGCATAATTTGTTCGTCCAGGTTTAATAAATTATTGTCTAATGACTCGGTTATGTGTACTGAAGACGGAGTGATAGATAGCGAACTATCCTGCAAATTATTTTGAGGGACTGATTCCGCCTGTGCCATGGGGTGGGTTGAGTGGGTACTTATATTTTGACCAGGTGTTATCCCCCCAACTACTGCATTTTGCTCCTCACCACCTACGACACTCTCAGACGTAGTATCCTCTTGTCTACCTCTGCGTCTCTTTCCTGCAGTTGAAGTCATTTCCAAAGGATTCAAAATGTACAGGTTAGTAGCTAGTGTATCTAAATAATGACAAGAAAATTGGATTGGTTCAACCGTGCAGCTGGGGCCAACAATATTTAGCGTTTTAGCAGAACTCCCTCTTTGGACGGTGTCGGTTGGGGCCTCCCCACGGAAGAGAGAAAAACCGTATCGATCCTTCTCTTCCTGCAGAAAAACTGGTTCAACTGATCCAACCGCAGGTGGAATTCTAGATCCCGCTGTTGCTGCAGCAACACTCGGACCCCCCGTAATACCAGGCGGTGCGGCTGCCGCTACTTGGTTTGAAGGACTCTGTTGCACGATTTGGTAGCTATCGTTTCCCATGTTTGGCTGTAAAACATGAGGCGCATAGCCACTATTAGAATTATTAAAATTTTGTTGTTGGTAATTATTTTGTTGAGGGTTAGTTTTGTTGTTGATAATTATTTGGATTTTGGAAATTTTGTTGGTGAACATCATTATACCCATTATTATTATTGTTAAATTGCTGATTATTAAACCTATTGTTGTTATTGTTTGTTCCCCGATTAGAAGACGTTTGACCCCTTCTATAATTACCCCTATTATTTCCGGGTTTAAACCAAAAATTATGACTTGTGTGACCTACACGATTACAGTAATCACAAATAGGACGTCCATCCTGTGTCCATTGTCTGTCGGAAGTGTTTCCAGGAGGATTGCTAACCACCTGACTATTTGATGCTTGTTGGGGATTATCGATAGGACGGCTTTTTCCGTTCTGATTTTGCAGGTTATTTCCATTATTAGCACCTTGACGCGACATCCCGCGAGCATTCCTCCCCCCGCGGATGGATGTACTTCCCCCACCACGTTGAGAAGAAGATGCTGGCGCGAAATATGCAACAAGAGCTTTTTTATTCAAGTCCACTTTAATTAAATCTTCGGCCTTACTAGCTTTACGAACTGCTTGCACATATTTAGTTGGACGATCAACCATGCCTAGCTCATGTTTAATATCGGGTTTTAAACCGTTCCAGAAGTAACGAATACGATTTTCATCACGCTGCACAGGCAAGTATGCTTCCGCAGGATAAGCTGCATTGACAAGCTTACAAATTTGAACTGCAAACTGTTCTACTGTCTCATTTTCTGCCTGCACTCTGGTATGCAGCTGATCAGCACGGTACCCGTTAAGTCTTCAAAAGTTTCTTGCAACTGCTCAAGGACTAAGCTATAGTCGTCTCAAATATACGCGTCTAGATTATCATAAGTTTGTTTGGCTAGTCCTTCAAGGGCATGACCTATATAGAGGACTCGATCTTCCCACGCTACTCCTCCTGATTCCATTATGGACTGAAATTCCCTGAGCCAAGCTCCGAAAGCTATGGTGTTTTTTCACCGCTAAATTTCTTGACGGAGGGGGAGAAGAGTTTGGCGAAATTGTATTTCATATATCAAATTTTCTTTTGTTGTGAAAAAGGTGGCACTGCTGAATTTTGATCGCACAAAAAATACTGATTTTGGGTTCGTAAGGGAGGTTCAGTTTGTGACTTAGGGACAGATTCAGCCAATGTATTGGGGTGAATAGGAGCGCTCAGATAACCCCGCGCACCACTACACATCCCCGCAACATCGTGCTGCGTTTGCTCAACTTTTTGGAGTCTTTGCTCATTTCTCAAAAATATGGTCATGGCGGTTTCCATAACCTGTGCCAATTTTGCTACTTGTTTTTCGAGGTTTTCGAGCTTAGCGTTTGGTTGGGGTTTCCCTCAGGATTGGGAGTTCCCCACTCCCCCCCCCTGCCTGGAAGGAGGCTGGTAATTGTCTGAATCCTCTGAGGATTCTGTAGTCAAAAACTGACCTTTTTGAACCTTTTTACGACCTTTAACTGTGTTAACAGTCTGTGACGACCCTTCATGTTCCGAGGGCGCACGGGTCGCGGGGAAGACCTCGCCTTCTTCTTCTTCTCGGTTAAAATTAGCCCCTTGGTTACTAAATATATTTATCCCAACGAGGTCTCCTGGCGAGTTGGTTTGCCCATTTTGACCGGTTATCGGAGTGGACCGACCGTTCCTGATTGATGAGTCCCGTCGAAGTTGGCAACGCTTTGCCCGTTCCTCGCGCTCCTTGGCTTTTGCTAGCTGGCGCTGTTTTTCCTTTTCATCGGAGATCAATGTCTTGGAGACTTTTGTCCTGCGTCTTGCATCTGTAGTAACTGAAGTAGGAGGGTCAGTCAACCGTTCGGATAATCCAGTCTCCCCCTTATTCAAACCAGTGGGTTGTAGAGCGGTATTGCTTAGCATTTCCCGCGGTCCCACTGGGTTAACTTTTGATGTACTTGGTACATCAAAAGTTACTGCATCGGCTGGAATATCTAAAACACGGTTATTTATGTCCTCCCTACCTGCTGACTGTTCAATATTCGGATCACCCACCGAACCTCTAAGTGGGTTGAGGCCTTGACTTATGATTGAGGTTTTTAAATGAGGTGGTGGTGTCCGTTCAGTCATTTTAATATCAAAAATTGATTTTTATTTTGTTCAAAAAATTACTAGCTTGTAATCCTTGCCTCACATAAATTCTGGGAAGGACCTACTGAGGGTATACATGATATACAAATATTTAATATAATAATCACACAATAATAATCCTAGATGCAAGGATTACTTTAAACTCAGCTTTAAAAAACGAATTTTTGAAAAAAACAAACAAAAAAGGAAAAATTAAGTGCGACAAGCAAATCGGATAACTAAAGAAATTTTGAGCACCACAGTGGTAATAAAATACCAAAATCTTTAGTTATCCACTCCAATATGTAGCGGGCGCACAAGGGTCAAGCTGGTAATTGAGGGTCTTGCGGCCCGGTACACATGATTTACTTATTGCACTTATATATAAAAACTTCTACCTCACTTTCCTTGATTTAGCTCAGTCGTAATATACACTATAAAGAAGTTTGCATGTAAGAATTTAATGATTTGACCTTTAGGAAGTGGGGGACACATGACACATCCTCTTGACTGGGGGGTTAAGTCGGTTCACAGAAAGGGGATTACGGTAAGGGTGGAAAGGGAGGAATTTTTTGTGAATTCCTTTTCAAATAATCCTACAGACAAGACGATATCCACGATATGCTGAAGGACTGCTAAGCGAGAACCATATCCACTGTAGTGAATATGTCCCTACAATAATTTATACAGTAAAACATTACCATGTTGGGGCGGAAAA
>JASAMX010030580.1:0-23606 GCA_030248175.1 Microlaimidae sp. YZB2_3 | reverse complement strand
CAAAATTTGGGTCTTGCCAGACACCCCTCCCCCTGGAAAAAGAGTGAAGGCCCCCTCCTTAGACCCCCGCAAAATCCAAGAGGCTGGCCGCCTATGGTTACAACCCCCATAGCCATAAACATAAGGCTACGCCCTTGCTGACAACTAAAAGTCTATATTTGAAAATATATCATTTACAGTGAAACATTATAAGAACGGGTAGATTAAAATGAAACATTAATAGAACAGCTAGCTTACCGAACGACCACCCGACCGGCGGATGAACGCGTATCACATATTGTCCTTTTGCATAGACCGGTATCATGTAATAACCGTTGTTTGGAGCGCAGTCGGTTGCATATTTCAAATTACCTTCCGGGGTGTACAAGTTTACCTAAAACCAATCTTTTGTTTATCTTTTTTTAATTATTTGTCGTTAGGCATGAAAAAATAAATCAGAGAATTTTCATAAAATATGTAGTAACGCATACATGGGCACGGGGGGTTAGGGGGGTTAACTCCTTCCAAATTCTGAGAAGGGAGGTTTAACCCTCATCAGTAGTGGGAAAGAAAGCCGTCACGTTTTGGAAAAATGAAGAAAAAAATTGTCTTTAAAATGACTTCTAACTGCTTCCAAACTTAAGTTTTGAGGTCAAAATGAATGTTTAAGCAATAAAAAGCTCAAAAATGCAATAATAAAGGGCTTTTTGACCTAAAATTAGCGTTTTTAGCCTATTTTTCCTTCAAATCGAAAAACAAGCGATATGGGTAAAATGATGTCCAGAAAAAAACGATATGGCTATTTTGCGTTTCTCGGATTTTAACCCTCCCTAATTTGGGGTTTAACTCCCCCCACTCCTGACCAACTTGCCCATGTATGAGTTGTAAGTGTGACTTTTTTATTATCAAGCTATTAAACCCTATAATGCTATTATTTGGTGTGTCACTGAATTTATATTAATACTTTTTATTTTTTTGTTGCACTTAATATGGTATTATAAAAAAATAAGTGAAAGATAACACAAAATACCGCCGTGGGCAATTAATTAAATTTGTGCCGTGGGCAGTTAATAAAACTGAAATTTAGCTAAACAGTCTATTTTTAATCTTTATTGTTGGCCATTAAGTTAAGAAATTAAATTTTAAGCACAAAAACTTTTGTACCTGGTCAGCTCAGTGGCATAGGTGGGGAGCCTCTTGGATTTTGTGGGGTCTATCCGACCTCAAAATTTCGGGGGGTAGGTGTTTCAAAAAAATTTTTTGGGAGTATACACCAAATACCATCTTAGCGTTTTTAGTACTAGGACCCCCTAAATTTTAGGGGGGTGTCCGGAATACTCTTAATTTTTAGGGGGGGAGGTGTCGGCTATTATAGTTGGGATTTTTCGGAGGGTATAACATAACTCATACATGGGCACGGGGGAGGTCGGGTGTTTATGATCCCTTCCTCTAATCTGTTTGATAAGGGGTTAACCTTCCCCCACTGTGGCTTATAAGTGGGGAGGGGAGAGAAGGTTCATCCTCCAATTATGGAAAAATGAAGAAAAAAATGTCTTTCCAATGTGTTCTGCCTTCAAACTTTAATTTTTGAGGTTAAAATGAATGTTTTAAGCAATATAAAGCTCAATAATGTAACAAAAAGGGCTTTTTGATCTAATGTTAGCGTTTTTTCTTTTTTCTTTTCAGAATTTAAACAAATCGGTCATATGCAGATTCCAAAAGAAAAAAAACGATATGGCTATTTTGCGTTTCTCGGATTTTAACCCTCCCTGGCATGGGGTTTTACGCACTCCTGACCAAGCTCATGTATTAGTTGTAAGTGTGACTTTTTTATTATCAATCTATTTAACCCTATAATGCTATGATTCAGAGTCACTTGTATTTATATTACTTGTGGCTCTTTTTATTTTTATGTTGCACTTACTATGACTTATGAGAAATTAGCGATGAAAGATAACACAATATAGCGCTGTGTGCAATTCATTAATTTGTGTTAATAAAACTGAAATTTAGCTAAACAGTCTATTTTTAATCTTTATTGTTGGCCATTAAATTAAAAAATTAAATTTTAAAGCGCAAAAACTTTGGGACCTGCTCAGCTCAGTGGCATAGGTGGGCAGCCTCTTGGATTTTGGGGGGTATACCCGACCCCCAAAATTTGGGGGGAGGTGTTTCAAAAAAATTTTTTGGGGTATACGCCAAATACCACCTTCTTAGCGTTTTTAGTACTAGGACCCCCCAAATTTTAGGGGGGTGTCCGGAATACTCTTAATTTTTAGGGGGGGAGGTGTCGGCTATTATAGTTGGGATTTTTCGGAGGGTATAACATAACTCATACATGGGCACGGGGGGGAGGTCGGGGGGTTAACGCCCTCCCCCTAAATTCTGAGAAGGGGGTTTAACCTCCCCCCACTGCCACTCAGAAGTGGGGAGGGGAGAAAAGGTTAATCCCCCAATTATGGAAAAATGAAGAAAAAAATGTCTTTAAAATGACTTCTAACTGCCTTCAAACTTAAGTTTTGAGGTCAAAATGAATGTTTTAAGCAATATAAAGCTCAAAAATGCAACAAAAAGGGCTTTTTGACCTAAAGTTAGCGTTTTTTACCTATTTTTCTTTCAAAATCGAAAAACGATATAGGTAAAATGCACTCCAGAAAAAAAAACAATATGGATATTTTGCGTTTCTTGGATTTTAATTTGGGGTTTAACCCCCTTTTTTTGGTTTTTCGGACCAACTTGCCCATGTATGGTATAACTCCCCCAACCACAGGTGGGCAGCCTCCCAGATTTTGGGGGTATACCTGACTCCCAAAATTTGGGGGGGGAGTGTCCCAAAAATTTTTTTGAGTATACCTCAAATATCCTATTTTTAGCGTTATTAGTACTGGGACCCCCCAAATTTTAGGGGGGTGTTTGGGCGGGGTACCCTTAAATTTTAGGGGGGTGTCGGCTATAGTCGGGATTTTTTTGAGAGGTAAAACCCCCAGCCCACCTATACCCCCCAACCCCCCTGCCCTGCCTACCTATGCTTGTTGGTATTATCTATCTCTTTCTACTTATTTATAAGACGCCACTTCTGAGATTCTTTTTTTACCAAAAACCAAAGTTTTTATATTAAAATGTGCATTAAAAAATTTGCATGAAATGGAACCCATCATTTTTGAAATGAAACTTTGATTTTAATTCTAAAAATACAAAAAATATGTACGTTTTTAAGGTATTTACCAAACTCAAAAACCTGTGCAGAATACTTACCCCAATTTTGCTGTAGTCAATAGGAACAGATGATCTAATAAATCCTCCGCAGCTATAAACATCCTGACTCTTTACACGTGTGAACAGAATAAATATGAAGTTTGCCACAAATGAATTGACTAATATCTTGCAATTAATTATATGCATAATATCAAGGAGTTATGACCAGCAATATTATTAAATCGTTTTTTTGATCTGAAACACAACAGAGTTGTTTTTAATCAATTAAAAACCAAATAAGCAAAAATATATTTAAACCTGTGCACTACCCCCTCTAGTTCTAATCATAGGTGAGCACGGTTGGGGAAGCTAGGGGGGTGGTTACCCGGGGTAAATCGAATTTTGAATTCTAAGAGGGTGTCCCAGGGGGGTCTGGACCTCCCCTAGCTTTTTAGGGGGGGTCGACCCGGGATGCGAAGTTTTGAAATCTAGAGGGGGGTCACGTTGGGTCCCGTGTGAAAAGCAAAACAGTTTTAAACCATAACTTTAATACGCCGCCGCGGCCCCCCCGGGCCCCCCCCCCGCCCCCCCCCGCAAAAATAAAAGTACCCTAAAAATATAACACCATTTTAGCCTATGATGACGCCATCATCCGAATTTTTTTCAGTTTCACCTCTTTCAATGTATTTTAAGCCATTTTCAGACCTATTTTTACCTTATTTCCGCTTTTTTCGTCCCTTTTTCCCTTTTCCCCCTTCTTTTTTTCTCCTTTTTTTTCTCTTTTTTTCTTTCCCCCCTGCTTGGCCCCCCCCCCGTTTTATTGCCCCCCCCCCCCCGTTTCAAAAAAGTTGCCCCCCCGTGCCCCCCCCCTGTTTTGGAATTCTCCCGTTTTAACCCCGTTGGGGGGGGGGCAGTGCACAGGTCTGTTTAATAATTGTTCTTTTATAGGATAATACTACATTTTATTGAAGTAAAAGCCTTATTCATGTATAAAAAGGTTGTAAAAGCATGAATATGTGATGAAAATTTACGTTTTTGAAAGAAAATTTAGTATAATAAAGGTACCTAAAATTTTCCCGAGGAGGGAGGGGGGGGGTCAAATTTCAAAATCTAGAGGGGGTCAGGGGTAAAAAATTCGGAAATTTGGGGGGAGGGGGCCTCTTAGATTTTTGTCTAGGGGGGGGGTCCCAAAATTTCGAGGTTAGGGGGGTGGACCCCACCCTGCCCCTCCCTCTTTCTCACCTATGGTTCTAATCAAATCAAATTAAATCATTTATTTTTAGCAAAATCACAACAAAAAGTGATTTTGGTGAACCAAATTTGTATGATCTAGATAACAACTGCATTCTGGAGATTAAGGGCCTTGACAAAACTTCAAAATAGGATGAAGTGCAACCCAGTTGCTGTAAAATATATAGTAAAAATAAAAATTTTAAAATTTTAAAAACTGTAGAAACTCTCCAAATCCTGTCTCTAAACAGTAGATCACTTTTAAATTACTTGAATGAGTTTAAGCTCTTAATATCTGGAGCATTCAGATACAACTGTACTAATAGGTGACATGACTAACTTACCAGAAATAAAGTGGGATTGTGATAAAATTCTTAGCAACTCTCAAAATGAACCTAAATATTACACAACATTTCTACAATTAGGACTCTCCCAACTAGTTCTGGAGCCATCTAGAAAACAAAATTTCTTAGATTTACTACTTACAAATGACACTGAGATCTTCAATAAAGTATAGCTGGCTGCAAATTTTGGCAATTCTGATCATGCTGTAATTTGTGGTGAAATAAACTTAAATCTTTATAAAAAAAGTCATAAAACTAAACACTTAGTACCTGACTTTAAAAATGCAGACTACTGCAGCATAGCCCTGTTTTTAGCTTCTCAAAACTGGGATTTAAATTTTAAATATTTAAATACAGTCCAAGAGTACTGGAATGAATTTGTAGCCGTTTTAACAAAATGTATTTAATTACATGTATAAACAAACATAAAACATATTCTAAGAAAAAAATTCAATATCCAACACATATTTTTAAACTCCAAAATAAAAAGAAAAAGTTGTGGAAAACTAGACATATAATTTTAAAAATCAATTTAAAACAATTTCAAAACTTTATGCAAATAGTGTCAAAAAGTTTAAATCAGATCAAGAAGAAGAGATTCTTAATTCACATGATATTGGTTATTTTTATAAGTATATAAACAAATCGCTAAAATCCAAGGAAGCTATTCCTCCAATACAAAGTGTAGATGGTACTTTTGAAACTGAAGACTCCAGAAAAGCAAAAATTTTTGGTGAATATTTTGCTTCAGTTTTCACCAAAGATAATAATAATTTTCCACATTTTGAACCAAAAAACAATAAAATACTTGAAAACATAAATTTTACTGTAAGAAATGTTTTGAAATTTCTTTAAAAATTGCCTAATAAATTGTCTCGTTCTCCTGATAGCATTCCTGCTCTTTTTCTAAAGCGATTAGCAGAAGTTATTGCAGACCCCCTTTCTAAAATATTCCAAAAATCTTTTGATTCAGGTGAACTTCCAACTTCCAAATGATTGGAAAATTGTACTTACTACACCAGTGTACAAAAAATGTTCAAAATGTCAAAAAGAAAACTATCGGTCCAATCTCTCTTACATGTTTTTCTTGTAAAATAATGGAACAGATTGTAAAAGCTGAGCTTTCTATCTTTTTTGTAAATATATTATCTCACCTTCAGCATGGTTTTAAAGCATACGTGGACACGGGGGGTTGAGGTGAGTTAACCCCCCCAAATTCTGAGAAGGAAAGTTTAACCCCCCCCCAACTCAGAAGTGGGGGGGGAGAAAAGGTTAACCCCCCAATTTTGGAAAAATGAAGAAAAAAATGTCTTTAAAATGACTTCTAACTGCCTCCAAACTTAAGTTTTGAGGTCAATATGAATGTTTTAAGCAATAAAAAGCTCAAAACTGCTATAAAAAGGGCTTTTTGACCTAAAATTAGCATTTTTTATCTATTTTTCTTTTAAAATCGAAAAACGATATGGGTAAAATTCACTCCAGAAAAAAAAACGATATGGGTATTTTGCGTTTCTCGGATTTTAACCCCCCTAATTTGGGGTTTATTAACCCCCCCCCCCACTCCGGACCAACTTGCCCATGTATGTTTTAAAGATAAAAGCTCAACAGTTACACAACTTCTTGATGTCTACAATGATTGGACTTTGGCTTTTTAAGGTAAAAAATCAGTTGATGTAGTTTACTTGGATTTTGCTAAAGCTTTTGATACTGTATTGCATCAAAAGCTTTTGTTTAAATTAAATAAATATGGAATTTCTGGTAAGCTTCTAAAATGGATAGAAGCTTTTTTAACTAATAGAGAAATAAAAATAGTAATGAACAATACTTTTTCCCCTTCATACTCAGTTACAAGTTTAATGGTTATATCTTTAATGGTTACATCTTTAATGGTTATATTTTTTGTATATTAGAAAAACAACTACATTTTCAGCCGGAAAATGAATAATCTCGGGAGTCGGAACTGAAATAACCCTTTTATTTAATTTAAAGCAGAAATATTTTTTCAACTGTACATAAAAATATTAATAAAACATTTTCAAAACATACAGTTACAAGCAAGAAAAATATACATCATTTTGTCATTAATTAAAAAAACAACGGTTTGGCTTGGTTTTTTTTAATTTAATTTTTTTTTAAATTATTTATTTGATTATTACTACAAAAAACAATATACATACGTTGTATTCTCCAGGGTTTATAAACAATTTTTTCTCAAACATTAAAGTTTCTAAAATATTTCCCAAACATTCAATAAGAATATTTATTATTTATAAAAAAACAACAAATTTTCAATAAGGACAGTGTTTTTAACTAAATTTATCAATTTATTAATCACAAAGTTAAAGTATTTTGTAAGTAGATTTTCTATTTTATTAGTTTGCAAAATAAAATCAAATTTTGTTTTCTGTAATTCATCGGATTGCTGAACTTTTTAATGTGTAAAAAAGTAAATGTTTTCATAATAAAAAACAAAAATATACTATTTAATTATCGTAGAGTAATGTTTTATAATATTTTTTAAAAAAATCGATCAATTATTTATATACCAATAAAAATAACTAAAATTCGTGCGCGGAAATTCGTGCGCGCACGAATTTCGGGTGTCCGGAAATTTGAACGCCAGCACTTGATCGCCGAGCATTTGACCGCCAGCATTAGAACGCCGCGCACTTGAACGCCGAGCATTAGACCGCCGAGCATTAGACCGCCGCAGTATTGCATATAAATTTTATGCAAATTTTTGATTTCCGCCACCTACAGAGAATTATATCAACACAGCACTACGACAGTATAAACTCCCTAAACCTAAAAAGTTTTAGTTTTTTTTTGTCTTTGCAAAACAAACTATTAAGTATACACTTTTTGTTTAATTTTTAGGTTTTGCTTAGGCTTAGGAAAAAAAATAGTTATCTTAAAAAAACACCATTAAATATAAATTTATCATAAAAATTTAGTTTGATTTTTAGGTTTCGCTTAGGCTCAGGAAAAACAGGTTTAAATTATTAAAGAACTAACCGTTCACTAAGTTTTTTCTTTAATTTCAAGGAAAAATATAAATTTTTGACTTATCGTTTTTTGTTAAAAAAAACATAGCTTTGTTTAAATATTATATTAAAACCATTGTTTATATTCTATTAAGTTTTTTTATTCTTAGGGGGAGTTTATACCACCTTGGCGGGGAGTTTTAACGTCCTTTTTAAAGCAACGCGTACTGCGGCGGTCTAATGCTCGGCGGTCTAATGCTCGGCGTTCAAGTGCGCGGCGTTCAAATTTCCTAGAATCAACTTTATACACGTACTGTGCTTAATGTGGGTGGGGGTAAAACCCGGACCACCCAGACGGACTGACGGAAATCGAAGGGGTAAAACCCGGACTGACGGACCGTCTAAAAACCCAAATAACTCAATAAATACTGCATAAAATTATGAAGTAAACACATTAAATTGATGCTTATGGCATTCTACTAAATATGTAACAGGTTTTAAAAGTTGGTTTTCTATATTTAAAAAAATAAAATCTTCCGGGTTTTTAGTTCGCATGACCAAGTTTTTAAGGGTGCAATTTTTCCAATTTAGAAGTACATTAGCTCAATTAAAACATTTATTTACAATAATTAGCTACAACTCTATATAATAAACTATGTTTATGGTTCAATGATCTGTAAAATACAGAGTTTTTAAATGGTTTCTAAATACACCTTAAATCAAGACTTGAGGATCTACTGTCCAGTTTTTAATTTGAATACAAAAAAACGGCCGCGCGTTCAAACGATAAAAATTACCGCGTATTGAAAAATTTTATTTCAATTTATATTGCGAACGAAATATTACTTCCATCATGAGTTTTGCAAAAGAAGCACTGGCAGTTTAATACAGAATTATATTTATATACATTTTTAATTTCAAAAAGTTTAATTTTAATTTATGGAACATATTTAATTTTACTAATTCATGGAAAATAAACTTTCGGTAAGTGTAAGGTAAGGTAAGTAACTTTCGGTTAATAAAATAAATAAACTTACGGTAAGTGTGTCAACAAATACCCGCGTCAAGGAAACCCGGAATATTTTAATTTTTTTAATATAAACAAAAACACAAAAATAAGCAAATAAACATTGAAGCTTGTGATCTGGAGATTGCAAAAATATCTTTATTTTTTATAGAGCTTATGTATTTCTTGAGATATTTGTGTTTTTAGACGGTCCGTCAGTCCGGGTTTTACCCCATCGATTTCCGTCAGTCAGTCCGAGTGGTCCGGCTTTTACCCCCACCCCTTAATGTGCGATAGGCGCTAAAATCGTTTTTTTCGTGCGCGCGACTGAAAATATAGTGCTTGCCTTGGTAACGGGACTTTAGAGCCGGAGCGAGGGGTTAGGCGCTCAGTCTTTTGCTTAGGCTTAGGTTCAGGCTTAGGTTTTGCTTAGGCTTAGGTTTTGCTTAGGCTTAGGCTTTGCTTAGGCTTAGACTTAAAAAAATCTTTCTAAAGCTCTTTAGAAGCTCTAAAGTCCCGGCTCTAAAGTCCCTCGGCTCTAAAGTCCCCAAACCCTTGCCTTAAAAGACGAGTTTTCCAAAGACTGGATAACCGAGGTTATGTTAGCGCCCGTCGAAAAAGATAGGCAAACTGGAAAGTACACCGACACCGACCACCTTTACTGCAAATTATTATTTCTAAGCCTAAGCAAAACCTACAAATTCAAATAAAATTACGGTAGAATTTGGTCGGTGTCGGTGGACGGTGTCGGTGTACTTTCCAGTTTGCCGAAAGATATAGCGACCGTCGAGTAACTAGATTATTCATTGTGCACATGTTTTAAACTTTCCGAATTTTGTCGTTTCCTAACTGGTATTAATGAAAAAATTTAACTAATATAACATTTTTGCGACTTAAGTTTTTGATATTAAAGTTTTTATTATTTCTTTTATTTTGACATATTTAATAAAACTCGTAAAGCTCTAATTCAACAATAGGCATATTTTCCCGCATTAAAATGGCTACTATGCCATTATTATGGAGTGTGTCATTTAAATGGAAAGGCTCATTATAATGGCCTACTTTTCTGTACTTTTTTATATAGGAGTTGCACATTTTTCGTTATATTATATATTTTCGGTTTTATTAGTAAAACAGTTGTGTTTTTGATTATTTTATTTCCCTGTTTTTTATCTGATAATAAAATTACAAAACAAATAAAAAATGCATAAAATATAGTATTGTAACGCCAGAATTATTTTTTGTCAAAAATTATATAAAAATCATATTCTTTGGTTTAAAATTGTGTCAATATTGTACAAGGTTCTATTAATGCACAAGGCAGCATTTATTAAATTTTAACTACGCATACATACAGTTTAATGTAGCACCTGTGATTAGGGATCGACCGGGGCCCCGGCCACAGTAAATGCAATTTTCTCTTCCCCGGCCCCGGCCCCGGCCCCGGTCCTGGTAAACGCAATTTTCTCTAGCCCGGCCCCGGCCTGGCATTTTAGCTGTCAAATGAGCAGGGGCAAACCGGGGTAAGGATCTTAAAGATAGAGTTGTGCTAGTAAGCAAATTTACAACTAGTAAGTTAACTAGTAAGTTAATGGTCAAAAATTTTGAACTAGTAAGTTAACTAGTAAGTTAATGGTCCAAAATTTTGAACTAGTAAGTTAACTAGTAAGTTAATGTGTAAAAAAATAATCTAGTAAGTTAACTAGTAAGTTATTGGTCCAAAATTTTAAACTAGTAAGTTAATGGTTTAAAATTTTGAACTATTAAGTTAACTAGTAAGTTAATTTTCTAAAATTTTAAACTAGTAAGTTAACTAGTAAGTTAATTTTCTAAAATTTTAAACAAGTAAGTTAATTTTAAAAAATTCTAATAGATATTTTGGCCTTAATTTGAACTAATACACTAGTTATTTAACTAAATTTGACAAAAAAGGGTAAATGAAAAACATTGTATTAAACAATGAATTAATTATCATACCGACAACCAAATAAAATAGTTGATTTACATGAGAACTATGTAACTAATGTATTCAACTTCACTCCGGGCATTTGGAAAAAAAGATATATAGACAAGTACAAAAGAATAAAATTTAAAAAACCTACTCATATCAATTTTTGACAACCGCTAAATCTTAATTTTTTAACAATTTAAGTGGAGAATTAGCGCTTTTGAGATTGTTAAAAATTTATGTTAGAACAGGATAAATTTTATTACATATGTTTTATTTTTCTTACATATTATGTCCAAATTAAGCCAAAACATACAAGGGGAAGTTAAAACCTTGAATAAAAACCAGTGATCTTAATTGCCAAAGGTTTTTGTTTTAATTCTAAATAATTTTTTTAATTATCATATTAATATTAAAAAAAATTCCCCCCCCCCCCCCTCCCAACAAATTGATAGCTCAAGGCGCCTTTATTATAACCACAATTAAGAATACAAAACGCCCTCAAGGCGCGTTTATTATAAACACAATTAAGAATACAACTGGACAATATTTAAATAAAAAAACAAATTAAACAAATTTTAAATCCCAAAAAATAATTCGAAACTCAATTAGGGTAATGCATTTAATTTCGGCACTTTTCCCAATTGGGCATTTTTGATTTTGGACTATATCTTTGGTAATCCTGGACGGAATACGACGTTTAATAGCTCAAATGAGAGCTAATTATACGTAGATGACTGTCGTAAGGTTTTTATTTGTTATGTTATGATATTTTCATGTGAAATTGTGTGATTTACAAAAAATAAAATTGTTACTCGTTTTTAGAACATGGGCATTTCATGATTACGCAATAAATTGGTTTAAAAATTAAACTGTCCTGGTAAAATTTAGTCTATTTTCCGAATTTTTAGTGCCCGTGGTTCTACGTTGCGTCTGTGGTGAGCAATCGTTATAAACTAAAATAGTGTAATTTCGGCACACATATTGCTGTAGGTAAAAACGATTAAGAGGGATCGGATGTTAAATTGACCTTTAAAAGAAGTGGGGGGGGGCTTTTAACTCGATTAAGGAGGTTTTTTTAAAAAGTCGAAATTAAATGCGCTTTTTTCCCAAATTTTGCTCATTTTGATACCATTTGGCATTTTAGCTGTAACTTTTTGCCAGTTACACGTTGAACAACAAGTAGAAGCTTAAATTAAAGAAAACCGTCTGGAGATAATGATAGGCTTTTAAATTTTTGAAAATGATGATTTTTTGACTGAGAAACAATCGATTGTTTGTAAAGTGCCGAAATTAAATGCATATATTTAATTTCGGCAATTTTCCATTTTTTTAAAAACTGATTTAATTAAGTAAAAAAACTACTTTCATACAATGAAACTTTTATGACGCAACGCAGTATCGTGAAAGCTTCAAAATGAGCTATCAAACATGAAAATCGGGCCATACAGTGAAAAGTTACTTTGGAAAAACAAAAAAGTGCCAAAATTAAATGCACTACCCTATGCGAATGAAAAAAAGTGGATTTTTTTTAAAACTATAATTTTTTGTAAAGCAAAACGATATTGGTAAAATTAACTCCAGAAAAAAAAACGATATGGGTATTTTGCGTTTCTCGGATTTTAACCCCCCCCCCTAATTTGGGGTTTAACCCCTCCCCACTCCGGACCAACTTGCCCATGTATGTTTTAAAGATAAAAGCTCAACAGTTACACAACTTCTTGATGTCTACAATGATTGGACTTTGGCTTTTTAAGGTAAAAAATCAGTTGATGTAGTTTACTTGGATTTTGCTAAAGCTTTTGATACTGTATCGCATCAAAAGCTTTTGTTTAAATTAAATAAATATGGAATTTCTGGTAAGCTTCTAAAATGGATAGAAGCTTTTTTAACTAATAGAGAAATAAAAATAGTAATAAACAATACTTTTTCCCCTTCATACCCAGTTACAAGTTCAGTACCACAGGGTTCAGTTTTAGGACCGTTTCTCTTTCTTTTTTATGTAAATGATATTGTCAATTGTGTCCAAAATTTAGAAATTAGACTTTTTGCAGATGATGCAAAGGTTTATACTAGTTTTTCAGACTCAAATGATAATCAAATTAAATTACAAGATGATCTAAATAGAATTGCCCAATGGGCCCAAGATTGGCAGCTCAATCTATCTGAAAATAAATGTGAAGTACTACATTTAAATATTTGTAAAAATGTACACAAAACGGATTATTACTTAAATAATAAAAAGCTACCTAAAACTAATATGGTAAAAGACTAAGGTGTTTTCATCACTAGTGACTTAAAGTTTTCAACACATAGTAAAAAAATAGCTAGTGAAGCTTTAAAAACAGTAAACTTAATTTTTAGATGTTTCAAATCTCAATCCATTAAAAACTATCTTATTGCTTATAAAAGTTTTGTTCGTCCTACTATTGAGTATGCAAGTGTTGTTTGGAACCCATATATGACTAAAGATAAATATATTGTAGAAAAAGTCCAACGCTATTTTACAAAACGAGTTTTTAAAGTTTGTAACTTAAAAGATACTGGATATATAAACAGACTAAAAACACTTAATCTAGAAACTTTGGAGAAAAGAAGAGAAAATGGATATGTTTGAAACATTTAAAATCTTAAACCAACTGGTAAACTTAAATCCTGAGAAATATTTTGTTTTTAACCCAAATTCAACCAGAGGACATTCAAAAAAAACTCAAAAAAGAGCACTCAAGAGTCAATTGTAGAAAATACAGTTTTTTTTAATAGAGTTATAAGTAAATGGAATTATCTAAATGAAGATCAAGTTAGTTCCAAAACTCTGTACCAATTTAA
This sequence comes from Microlaimidae sp. YZB2_3, assembly GCA_030248175.1. Classification (NCBI taxonomy): domain Eukaryota; kingdom Metazoa; phylum Nematoda; class Chromadorea; order Desmodorida; family Microlaimidae; species Microlaimidae sp. YZB2_3. The sequence goes on along the minus strand of JASAMX010030580.1, from coordinate 10,091 downwards.
AAAATCTTTGATGAATTAACTAATGGAAATTTAAACGGCTAAATAAAGAGCTTTATTTTTTAAAGCCTTTAGTCATTTTTTTTCTAGTAAATCTAAATCAGCCAGGTCTTCTCTCAATTTCGTGATTTTTAGTGTTATTGTAACTCAACTGGGTTGCAATCACATCTGTGTTTGTTTTGTCCTTCTTACTGTTTTCTTTATGTATTACTAGAAAAATAAAATCTTGAAATCTTGAAAGAAAATCACCAAGTGCTACAATTGTTAGATCACAACATGTTACAGCATAAAAACATGAAAGACAGAAAAACACATAACCAGACCTGTGCACCGTTTTAAAATGCCCCCCCCCCGCTTTATTGGAGGATTTGTCTTCCCTCCCCCCCGTTTTATTGCCCTTGGAAAAATGAAAAAGTACCCAAAAATTATGACGCCATTTTTTACCTATTATGAAGACATCATTGCTAAATTTTTGCAGTTTTCAACCTATTTCGCTCATTTTGATACCATTTGGCATTTTAGCTGTAACCTTTTGCCAGTTAAACATTGAATAACAAGTAGAAGCTTAAATTAAAGAAAACTGTCTGGAAATAATAATAGGCTTTTAAATTTTTGAAAATGATGATTTTTTGACTGAGAAACAATCGATTGTTTGTAAAGTGCCGAAATTAAATGCATATATTTAATTTTGGCAATTTTCCGTTTTTTTGAAAACTGGTTTAATTAAGTAAAAAAACAACTTCGTACCGTGAAACTTTTATGATGCAACGCAGTATTGTAAAAGTTTCAAAATGAGATATCAAACATGAAAATCAGGCCATACAGTAAAAAGTTACATTGGAAAAAGGAAAAAGTGCCGAAATTAAATGCACTACCCTAGTAGGTGTGGTAGGTGTCTTTACCCTAGTAGGTGTGGTAGGTGTCTTTTAGTGCTTGCCTCCTTTAAACATATCGTCTTTGGAAAACTCGTCTTTTGGATACGACTTTGTAAATGTACTTTCAAAAATGCAAATAATAGAACCCTATAATCCGGTGGGATTCCCATACGCGTCCCAAAATTCGATTTGAGCGACCCTAAATTAAAATACACTTATAAAACATCTTTATACCCTAAATTGGACGTGTAGACTTGATTTTTATGGTTATTTTTGAGATTTGAGCTTTTCATTGGGAGTTATAAGCCGATTTATACCCAAAAATTTCCCTATTTAGGCATGTACAATTTATGTTGTTAAGAATTTTTTTTATTAAGCCTTTAATCAAATTAATTTTTTTTCGTATTACCAAGTGTCTGGCAATTACAAATATGCTTTTATTTTTTTCATGGTAGCAACCAATTTTTTATAATAACCGTTCAAATACCCATCAAATTTTAGTTGTCAAAAAATTCACATTTTTGAAAAACAACTAAATTTAACAAAAATCAATTATATTACAATTTCGTTTGATTTTTAAATTTTGCTCAGACTTAGGAACAATAAATCGGTGAAAAACTAAGTTTAAATTAGCGTTTAAACCTAAAAAAATTTTTGGTGGTCCATGTAACTTTCGAATTTTTAATTCAAAAAAAATTATGAACTAATTTATATCCAAAAAATCACCTTTTTCAGCATATGCAATTTATGATGTTAATTTATGATGTTATGGACCATCCTGGGACCCCCCTCCTAGAATTCAAAATTTGATTTACCCGGGGTAACCACCCCCCTAGCTTCCTTGATTGTTCTCATCTATGAAGGGGGCAATAAAACGGGGGGAGGCAAGCAGGGGGGAAAGAAAAAAAAAAGAGAAAAAAAGAGAAAAAAAGAAAGGAAAAGAGAATAAAGGGACAAAAAAGCGAAAAAAAGGTAAAAATAGGTCTAAAATACCTTAAAATCCATTGAAATAGGTTGAAAACTGCAAAAATTTAGCAATGATGTCTTCATAATAGGTAAAAAATGGCGTCATAATTTTTGGGTACTTTTTCATTTTTCCAAGGGCAATAAAACGGGGGGGGGGGGGGGGGAGGGAAGGCAAATCCTCCAATAAAGCGGGGGGGGGCATTTTCAAACGGTGCACAGGTCTGGCTATGTGTTTTTCTGTCTTTCATGTTTTTATGCTGTAACATGTTGTGATCTAACAATTGTAGCACTTGGTGATTTTCTTTCAAGATTTCAAGATTTTATTTTTCTAGTAATACATAAAGAAAACAGTAAGAAGGACAAAACAAACACAAATGTGATTGCAACCCAGTTGAGTTACAATAACACTAAAAATCACGAAATTGAGAGAAGACCTGGCTGATTTAGATTTACTAGAAAAAAAATGACTAAAGGCTTTAAAAAATAAAGCTCTTTATTTAGCCATTTAAATTTCCATTAGTTAATTCATCAAAGATTTTTTAAATTGGTACAGAGTTTTGGAACTAACTTGATCTTCATTTAGATAATTCCATTTACTTATAACTCTATTAAAAAAAACTGTATTTTCTACAATTGACTCTTGAGTGCTCTTTTTTGAGTTTTTTTGAATGTCCTCTGGTTGAATTTGGGTTAAAAACAAAATATTTCTCAGGATTTAAGTTTACCAGTTGGTTTAAGATTTTAAATGTTTCAAACATATCCATATTTTCTCTTCTTTTCTCCAAAGTTTCTAGATTAAGTGTTTTTAGTCTGTTTATATATCCAGTATCTTTTAAGTTACAAACTTTAAAAACTCGTTTTGTAAAATAGCGTTGGACTTTTTCTACAATATATTTATCTTTAGTCATATATGGGTTCCAAACAACACTTGCATACTCAATAGTAGGACGAACAAAACTTTTATAAGCAATAAGATAGTTTTTAATGGATTGAGATTTGAAACATCTAAAAATTAAGTTTACTGTTTTTAAAGCTTTACTAGCTATTTTTTTACTGTGTGTTGAAAACTTTAAGTCACTAGTGATGAAAACACCTTAGTCTTTTACCATATTAGTTTTAGGTAGCTTTTTATTATTTAAGTAATAATCCGTTTTGTGTACATTTTTACAAATATTTAAATGTAGTACTTCACATTTATTTTCAGATAGGCCCTGACAGTTACTGGCAAAAGGTACAGCAAAATGCCAAATGGTATAAAATGAGCAAAATTTGGAGAAAAAGTGCATTTAATTTCGGCACTTTTTAAATAGACCCCTTAATTGAGTTTAGTGCAGTGCTATGACCCCTACACATTTCAACGTTGTCTTTTAACTATTTACAACTACAATATAACACTTGACTTGACCACTTAATTCAACCCGTTTTTACCTACAGCAATATGTGTGCCGAAATTACACGATTTTATTACTTACTACAAATTATTATTTCTAAGCCTAAGCAAAACCTACGATTCAATAAAATTACGGTAGAATTTGGTCATGTATCGGTGGACAGTGTCGGTGTACTTTCCAGTTTGCCGAAAGATATAGCGACCGTCGAGTGACTGCGATTATTCATTGTGCACATGTTTTAAACTTTGAATTTTTTCGTTTCCTAACTGGTATTAATGAAAAAATTTAACTTTTTTGCAAATTTTTAACTGGTAAGTTTACTAGTAAGTTAATGTGTAAATAAATAATCTAGTAAGTTAACTAGTAAGTTATTGGTCCAAAATATTAAACTAGTCAGTAAACTAGTAAGTTAATGGCCCAAAATTTTGAACTAGTAAGTTAACTAGTAAGTTAAAGAGTAAGTTAGTTTTCAAAAATTTTAAACAAGTAAATTAATTATTCAAAACTCTAATAGGCATTTTGGCTTTAATTTGAACTAATACACTAGCTATTTAACTAAATTTGACAAAAAAAGGTAATTGAAAAAAATGTTAATTAAATATAATGCCAACACCCCAATAAAATAATTGATTTACATGAGAACTATATAACTAATGTATTTAATCGCACTTCCGGCATTTAAAAAAAACATATATATAGACAAGTAGAAAAGAATAAATATTGAAAAACCAACTCATATTATATTTTGACACCCACTGAATCTTAATTTTTTTTTAAAACAGTGGAGATTTTTTAGCAACCATACGAAAATCGGAGCTTCCCGGATTGTCAAAAATTTATATAATAATGGATAAATTTTATTGCATATGTTTTCCTACATATTATGTCTAAATTAAGCCAAAATATACAAGAGGGAAGTTAGAACCTTGAACAAAAACCAGCTAATATTAATTGCCAAATGTTTTTGTAGCCATTCTAAATATTTTTTTAGTTATGATATTAATAGTAAAAAGAAAAATTAAAAACAAAATTTTTGGTATGCAAAATAGCGCGCCCAATTTTTCGCCCGACAGATTTAAATATTTTGGAAAGTAACCTTTGAGACATAATGTTTGTAACGCGAAGAAAATGTCATAAAAATTGTTTTTCTATGTCCACACGGCACTATCTAATGTCAAGGATGCTGCTTTGTACCCAAAAATCAATCAACTTAAATCAATTTTAATTTTAATTTTAAATGGAATTTTAATCCTTTTGGAAAGTTTTTTACCTTGAAGCCACGAAAACAGAAACTTAAAGCGGAAAGTGAAAAAAATGTTTTGGCGTTTGGTTTAGGATTTGGTTTAAGTGAAGGGATAGATTTTAGTGAATTCACACTTTCGGATCTAAGTTCACCATTTCCCCCCCCCCCCCAACAAATTGATAGCTCGAAGTGTCCTGTTTATTATAAACACAATGAAGAATACAATATACCAATAAAAAAACAAAAACAAACAAATTTTAACTTCAAAAGAAAATTCCAAATTCAAATATGCAAATGAAAAAAACGTGGATTTCTTTTGAAAACTATATTTTTTTGTAAAACAAAACGATATGTAGTGCCATTTTGTACTATAATGTTGTACAATTTTGATTTAAGTTTTTCTTTTCTTTATTTAATCTTTTGAATAATCAATTTACTGTCAAAATTTTGCATTAAAAATCACAAATATGTTTTTTAATCATTTTAAATAAAATTGATTTATTTTGCATTTAAAATAAAAAGATCTTCAGGTTGTATTGCCTAGTTATTAAATTGGTAAAAAAAGCCATGGAGAAATAATTTTGTTTTTAGCAAAGCCACAAAATAATTTATAAAACTAAGCAATTAAAAAACGTCAATATGTATTTTTAGGTTTTTATTGACAATTGATGCACAAAATAAGCTAAAATTTAACATTGGCTTGTCCCGCTCGATTTATTCATTCACATGCCAGCAACTAGTTTAATGAACTATCAAAGAAAACAAATGCCATGGGAAGACTTGAAACAAATTTTATTTTCATCAAAAGAACTTGTAAATTATTTAAACAAATCTTGTGAAATTTTCAGAAAAACAAAACCAATTAAAATTAATACGTGATAATATGTTTTTGTTTTAGGCTTTTTTTAACACATTAAAAGGACTTATTCACATAAGTTTCTCTCAAAGTGGATTAACTCTTTACATGACTTTTCCAGCTGTGAATACCACAATATTAGTTAATTCACACGTTGTCAACTAGATACAAAAAAAAGGTATGGCAATTGTCACAGTAACCATGAAAAATTTTTGTCAAAGTAAGTTGTTGCAAATTGCGTATCAACTGTTGTAGATTTATCATTATTCTTCGTATAAATCAACTTAATATACCGCCATTTTCAAAGGCTTTTTAAAATCAGATATCTTCTAAGTCCGCAAAACATTGAAAATTATTCAAATCCTTAATATAAGCAACTTTTAATTTAACAGATACTATTTATTTACAGCTAATTTGTTTTTAATGTATTAAATAGAAACCTTAAAGAAAAATCGCCTTATATTAAATTTGAATTTTTTCAATTCAGAATTTAAAACTTGATATTTGATTTTGAAAAAGCCGTTAATATGGCGGTATGTTATTATACGAAAATACTGATAAATTACAACGGTTGATGCGCATTTGATAACTTATTTTGGCAGAAATTTTTCATGGTTATTGTGACGCTTGCGTTGTACTTTTTTTGTATCCGTTTTGACGACGTGTGATTACCTAGAATTCTGTGGTAATTTACAGCTGTTTAACTCATGTAAAAGTTAATCTAATTTAATAGCAATTTATGTGAATTAAGTTTTATTAATGCTTATTAAACGCAAACTAAGCTTTTACAGAATATATTAATTCAGTTTATTTTTTTCTGAAAATTTCACAACATTTGCTAATAATTTACAAGTTTTAAAATTTTTGTTTAGTATTTTCTGGCATTTATTTTTTAAGGCTTATGTAGCTTTATATATTTCATTTAATTTAGGCTTTTTTTTCTAAACTTTATTTGATGCTTTTTTTGTGCAATAAACTAGTAAATAGAAATGTACAATCTGAAGATTTTTCTGTTTCAAATGCTAAATAAATCACTTTTATATTGTTTCAAATGATTTAAAAAATATACTTGTTATTTTTAAAGGTGCGGTATGCTAAATCATGGCGCATTTTTTTCGCTTGGATTTTGGTATAAAATGTTTAAGTTTCCTGAGTAAAGATTTCTTAATGCAAAATTTCCTATGCCGTTTCGCCGATCTGTTGGTTATTCGATAATTTTTGGTTTTTACAAACACCAACCACAATGTGTTTTGTTTGACTAGTTGAACTTTTGCAAACGGATTCTTTTTCAAAAATTCGGATTAGCATTGCATATGCAAATTTTGTTATGAAAAGCAAAAGTTTAATTATACTTTGCTTTTATTATAATTTCAATTATAATGTTTTGTTTTAAATCAAAATTGTAAAACACTTAAAGTACAAGATAAAATCTATATATCGTTTTGCTTTACGGGAAAAAGAAATAGAAGCGATAGTTTTAGAAAAAATCCCACATGTTTTTTTTCAAATTTGCATAATTGAGTTTAGAAAGTATCAAAAATTGTAACCTTTAATCATTTTTATTTTTTGAGTTTAGAAAAAATAGTTTTAAAAAAAATCTATTTTTGTTTCATTATTAAGTTTTTTTTTTTTTCGCTTTTTTTTGTTTTTTTTATTTGAATATTGTATTCTTAATTGTGTTTATAACATACAGGACACTCTGAGCGATCAATTTGTTGGGGGAAAGGATGAACTTAGACCCAAAAGTGTGAACTCACTAAAATCTATCCCATCGCCTTAGTCAAATCCTAAACCAAACACCAAAACATTTTTTTACTTTCTGCTTCAAGATCCTATTTTCGCAACTCCAAAATCAAAAAAAAACTTACCAAAGAGCTTCAAATTCCTTTTAACGGCGCTAAAAACTCCGGACCATTAAATTCATTTAAATCGCGTTTCTATACTATATCTTCTATGTTCAAAGGAGCATCGCTGAAAAGAAAGTGCCTAGTGGACATAGAAAAACAATTTTTATGACATTTTTTTAGCGTTATAAACTTCATGTCTTAAATGTTATTTTGCGAAATATTCAAATCTGTCGGGCAACAAAATGGGCGCTTTTTTGCATACCAAAATCTATGTTTTTGATTTTTCTTTATTCATTAATATTATTATCAAAAAAAATTATTTAGGATTAAAACAAAAACCTTTGGCAATTAAAAATAGTGTTTTTATTCAAGGTTCTACTACTTCTTCTTTTATGTTTTGGCTTAATTTGGACATAATATGTAAGAAAACATACATAATAAAAATTTATACCTGTTCTAACATAAATTTTTGACAATCCAAAAGCGCTAATTTTCTTATGTATATAGCTTACTAAAAAAACTTGAAACTAGTTTTACTGTTAAAAAAATTAAGATTTTAGCGGTTTTCAAAAATTGATATGAGTTAGGTTTTTTAAATTTTATTTTTTCTCTACTTGTCTATATATATTTTTTCAAAATGCCCGGAGTGAAGTTGAATACATTAGTTTTATAATTCTTATTTAATATCGATTAATATTATTTTTATTCGTGTGTCGGTATGATATTTAATTAACAATTTTTTCAATTCTTCCTTTTTGTAGAGAAATTTAGTTAAAATAACTCGTGTATTAGTTCAAAATTAACCAGGAAATATTCTATTAGAATTTTTTAAAATTAACATACTTGTTCAAAATTTTCAAAAACGTTTACTAGTTTAAAATTTTTAAAAATTAATTTATTACATTAACGTTCTCTTTAAAATTATGAAGACCATTTTGACTTACTAGTTTAAAATTTTTTGAACCGATGACTTACTCGTTAACTTTACTAGATTATTTTTTTACACATTAACTTATCGTTTAACTTACTCGTTGTAAATTACTTACTAGCACAACTCTATCTTAAAGACTCCTTACCGGTTTGCCCCTGCTCGTTGACAGCTAATGCAGGCCCGGGGCCTAAAAAATTGCGTTTACCAGGCACCGGGAAGAGAAAATTGCATTTACTGGAGCCGGGGCCCGGTCGATCACAGGTGCTACGATTAAACAGTATGTTATGGTAGTAAAAATTTAATAAATACTGCCTCCTGCGTTAATAGAACCTTGTACAATATTGAAACGATTTTAAACCAAAAGATGATTTTTATATCATTTCAACAAAATCATCTAGCATTACAATACTATATTTTATGCATTTCTTATTTGTTTTGTAATTTTATTATCAGATAAAAAACAGGGAAATACAATAATCAAAAACACAATATTTTTGCTCCATAAAGTTGAAAAAGTATGATATAACGAAATGTGCAAGCTATCTATAAAAAAGTACCGTAGGCAAGTATAATGAGCCTTTTTTTAGTTTGATGACACACTCATAATGGCATCATAGCCATTTTTTAATGCGGGAAAACGTTGAATTAAAGTTTTACAGACTTAAATAATAAGAATTTACCAACGGGCGCCTAATGTGTAAAATCATTGTTTACATGAGATGATTAAATATTTCAAAATAAAAGAAATAATAAAACTAATATCAAAAACTTAAGTCGCAAATGTTATATTAGTTAAATTTTTTCATTAATACCAGTTAAAACAAAAAACCGGAAACTTAAAACATGCACAATGAATAATCTAGTTACTCGACGGTCGCTATATCTTTCGGCAAACTGAAAGTACACCGACACCGTACCGACACGACCAAATTACTTACCGTAATTTTATTTGAATTTGTAGGTTTTGCTTAGCTTAGAAAATAATAATTCAAAATTATTAAGCGTGCTTATTTATTGTTATTTGTAATACTAAGCGTGTTTATTTATAAAGAAATTTTAAAAATATGTTTTTATATTTTTAAAATTCCTTTAACATTTTGAGAATTCTTCCCTTTTTTTTCTTAAGATTCTTAATTCTTTTTAAGGTAGAACGATCCAGTTGCAAAATTTTCGCCGAGTTTCCCCAAAACACGTTTTCGGGAGGTCCTGATTAGGAATCCGACCTCCGTTTTTCGATTCAACCACCCGGGGGGGGGGGGGCCGCTAGAGATAAAACCTCCCCCTTGGGGGGCATTCTGACTATATACCAGTTTTACCTCAAAACACATACCTCAGGGGTTTTCATAGGTCCTAATTTTAAGGGAATTAGACCTCCGTTTTGGGATTAGACGCGGGGGGGCGCTTGGGGGGTCAAACCCCCCCAATTGGGGGGCATTCTGACTATTTACCAGTTTTACCTCAAAACCAGTAGAAACGTCACTCGGGGGTTTTTGTAGGTCCTGATTACAAATCTGACCTCCGTTTTTCGATTTGACCCCGGGGGGGGGGGGGCGCTAGAGAGATACAACCCCAGACCTCGGGGGCATTCTGACTATATACCGGTTTTACAAAACCACCTCAAAACACATATTCGGGGGTTTTCGTAGGTCCTGATTACGAATCCGACCTCCGTTTTTCAATTAACCCCGGGGGGGCGCTGGGGGGGGGGTGCAACACCTTCTTAGAGGAGAGTTCTGACTGATTATCTGCCCGAGTTTTACCTCAAAACCACCTCAAAATAAGTACTTCGGGGTTTTCATAGGTCCTGATTTACAAATCCAATCTCCGTTTTTCGATTTGACCCCCCCCCGGGGGGGCGCTCCGGGGGGTGCACCCGCTCCTCTTGGGGCATTCTGACTATAAACCGGTTTTACCTTGAAAACCACCTCAAAACACATACTCAGGGGGTTTTCGTTGGTCATGATTTCCGGATCCGACCTCCGTTT
>JASAMX010030579.1:0-36912 GCA_030248175.1 Microlaimidae sp. YZB2_3 | reverse complement strand
AGTTCCCTAATTCCTCCCTAATCACCCAACGAATTAAGGTGAATGAGGTATCGTTAAAAAGCTTATAGCCCAGGAAATGTCATAAGGGGGTTGAAATTTTAAAAGAACATACATGGACATCTTTATACTACACAACGCGTTTTCACCAAAAGGGAACATTATGGATTTTTGAACTTAAAAAATTTTTTGTTTAGGAATTAGCTTAAACTTATTGCTAAGAGTAAATAGCCAATGTAAAGCCAGAATTTCATGTTTTTTTTGGAAAAAAATGAACATGGACATTTTTATACTGGACAACGTTTTTTTCACTAAAGAAGGGAATTACCGTGCTCACCAACCACAAATGGGATTGGGCTAAATGATTGAAAAGCTACCGGTCCGGAGATTGTCATAAAAGGGTTGAAATTAAAAAAAATTGCATGGACATCTTTAGCTTGAACAAAACATTTTCACAAAAAGGGAAACCTATGAATTTTGAAAATTGAAAATTTTTTTGCCTTTGAATCGGCTCGAACTTATTGATAAGAGTAATTAGTCAATGTAAAACCAAAATGTTATGTTTTTTTAGTAAGATTAACATGAACATCTTAATGCTGGAAGACGTTTTTTCACTAAAAAGAGGAACAACCTTCCTCCCCAACCAGAAAAAGATTGGGCTAAATGAGATATCATTGCAAAGCTTACAGGTGGGAAATGTCATTAAGGAGTTGAAATTAAAAAAAAAGTTGCATAGACATCTTTTGATTGGAAAACACATTCTCACAAAAACATGGCCCTATGGATTTTGAAAGTTGAAAAAAAAATATCTTCAATTTGGCTCAAAATTATTGGTAAGAGTAATTCGGCAATGGAAAGCCAGAATATCATGTTTTTGGAAAAATGAACATGGACATCTTTATACTGGACAACGTTTTTTTTACTAAAGAAGGGAATTACCGTGCTCACCAACCACAAATGGCATTGGGCTAAATGAGATATCATTGCAAAGCTTACGATCCGGAGATTGTCATAAAAGGGTTGAAATTAAAAAAAAAATTGCATGGACATCTTTAGCCTGAACAACACATTTTCACAAAAAGGGAAACCTATGAATTTTGAAAATTGAAAATTTTTTTGCCTTTGAATCGGCTCGAACTTATTGATAAGAGTAAATGTAAATGTAAAAAAAGCCAATGTAAAACCAAAATGTTATGTTTTTTTAGTAAGATTAACAGATATGTGACTATGAGAAAATGTGATATGTGAAAAATATGTGACTATGAGACATAGTGACTATGGAATATGTAACTATGGAAAAATATGAGTCAACCCATCAAATTTTTTCCGAATTTGGTGTGTTGAATTTTGAAACACATCCCCTCAATTTCAAACACACCATCTCTAATAAGAGAGAAGGAAAGGTTATGTGATGTTATTTAAATATATTTCTCAGACACATTGAGTGCTTTTATTAGGGCGCGCCCTAATAAGAGCGCGCTCTTATTAGGACACTTGGATGTGCTAATTAGGGCCCTGTTTCTGAAAGGGGGGCCCTTATTAAGGCGCGTAAGAGCTCTTATCTTAATTTTTGTTTTATTATTTTTCTTTTTAATTTAACATGAGTTGCCCACCAAAAAAATAGTCGCTTATTTTTGTTATGGCTTTTTGGAACAGGGAAGAGCGCGGAGCGCTCTTTCCCTTATATTAAATGGGTTAAGTCACTGCACGGTTAACCGTTGTTGATGGCGTCATCGAAAATCACAAAACCTTTAATAGTTTTTAGCCAATTAAAAATCTAAACATTTTACATAACTAAAATATTACCCATATTTTTCTGATATTAAAAACCTAAAAACTTTTGCTAAACATACCTGAATTTCATACTAATAAGCTTAATTCGCTTAACTTTTTTTTTGGGGTCCCCCAAAAATTTTTTCCTGTGGTAAATATTTGGAGCTGATTTTTTGCACGTAGATGCTAAATTGCCCCCTCACCTGAATTTTATTCTCGAATATGCTCTATTGCCTGTAGTTAAACCTCTGTTCATGTGAAAAACGACCAGTTTTTTTTTCTAAGTTACGCATTAGGTACTGGGGTACTTGTTACTTGACACTTTTTTTCCTTACTGAATTACATATTAAGTAACATTATTCAGTAATACACATTCTCTTGTGGTTATTTTTTGGTTTAAATTATAATTTCTTACCTTTTTTAAATATTACTAATTTTCAACGGGAAGAGCGAAAAAATATAAAAAAAGAGCGAAGGGCGCGCCCTAATAAGAGCGCGCTCTTATTAGGGCGCGTCCCAATAAGAGCACTTAATGTGTCTGAGAAATATATGAAGTCACATATTTTTCTTTTATTATTATGTTATATGTTTTTGATATAGGGTAACTGACTTAATTTCGGCCACGCCTTAATTTCGGCCACCAATTTAGGGTGTTAGAAAATTGGCTTATTTTTAAAACACAAAAGAACTAGCACAAAAGTAACTGGATTAATGTTGAATAAAGTGTTTTTGGAAAAGTTTTTTATTTTTATTATTCTACATTATCAACATTTTCATACAAAAAGTGAATTTTTTATGATTTTCTTAATTTTTGTTTTGTTTTTAAACTGCATCAAATTTAGAACGAAGCAATATATAACCTCAAAATATCTTCCATTTAAGGCTCAAAGTTGTTAATTTTCACGTTTTGATATTTTCTTCAAAATTATTTTGAAATGCGTTTTACTAACTGCGCATTTTAAGATTCCGTTAATTTCGGCCACCTTAAAATTTAGCTGAAAGAACCTGCTGTTTTTTGCTGTTTTTAAATATCATTGTACTACCGTATTTATAAAGAATTTTTTTGCTCGTTTGACTTTGTTTTGACGTTTTTTAAGCCAAAAATAAAAATTGAACAAAAAATACAAGTTATTAAAACTTGTTTTTTTTAAGGTTTTGACATAATTATTTAAAGTCTTGCTAATAACTATTAAGGTTCGCAAACGGGAAAAACTAAGTTATATGTACCAAGAACAATACCTAAGGGTAAATTTGCAACCTTTAGAAATTTTTATTGTTCGTTTAAGCAATAGTTATGGCCAGTTTTTTGTAGGTGGCCGAAATAAATGGCACGCGCCTTAACTTCGGCCACTTTAAAAAAAAGTTTAAACCTTCACTGATTTTTAAGTGTAACAGAAATATTCAAATTTTGCACTGGAATAACAAATATAGCTATTGTTTGATTTTTAGGACAAATTTTGGCTTGATTGAGAAAGCCAAAAAAAACTTATTCAAAAAAATAAAAAAAGTGGCCGAAATTAAGTCAGTTACCCTAACTGCAAACGCTGACAAAATAGTACACAAGCGCAAACATTCTTGGAAACAAAAATTTTGTTTTTTTGGTTTTGTGTAAAATTTTTTGTAGTAAGTAAATAATATTTTTTATAATAAAGATTTGAACGAAATTTTTGATTTTCTTTGTAAATTAATTTTTTAAAATGCTTATTAGTGATGTTCCTACCTTCCAATATAAAGCTCCGGAGCTCCGGCCATTTAAAGCGAAGGAAGCTCCGGAGCTTCAATGCTCCGCCCCTTAAAAAAGCAATTTGAGGCTTTAGCTTGAAATGCATTTTAAATTACTCTATTTCTATTTGTAGGACTATTTTTTTAAAATAAGTTTTGGAAAAAATTTAATTTGCAAAAAAATTTTGACAAAATAATATATTGCATCACTTCTTATTCATTCATGAAATTAGTACAAAAAAGGGCGGAGCAACGGAGCTTCGGACCTCCGGAAAAATTGCAATTTTTAATGCACAGTCAGTCAACGTATCATTTCGACTTATTCTGTCCTATATTTTTATTAACAAAATGATCTGAGTGCTAATTTTTTGAGTGAGAGAGCCTGTTTTATTAAGTTTGCAAAAAAAACGTATTTAATTAGTATTTTAGCAAAAGACGAAACAAAGTTTCGGAAAAAAAGCCTTATATTAAATGGAATAGTATAAAACTACATAAGTCTAAAAACTAAATGCCAGAAAAGACTGAAACAAGTCTCTTTAAAACCTGTAAATTAATAACAGATTTTGTGAAATTTTCAGAAAAAAAAACCGAATAAAAACAATACGTGTAAAAGCTTTAGTTTGCGTTTTTTAACCATTAATAAAACTTAATTCACATAAATTTCTCTCAAAGTGGATTAACTTTTACATGAGTTAACCAGCTGTAAATACCACAGTATTAGTTAAGTCACACGTCGTCAAAACGATACAAAAAAGTATAACGCAAGCGTCACAGTAACCATGAAAAATTTCTGTCAAAATAAGTTATCGCATTGCGCATTAAATTTTGTAATTTATCATTATTTTCGTATAAAGCAAAACATACCGCCATATTAACGGCTTTTTAAAATCAAATATCAAGTTTTAAGTCCGAAAAACATTGAAAAATTCAGATTTAATATAAAGCGACTTTTAATTTAACAAATACATTGACAGCTAATTTGTTTTATGTAATAAATAGAAACATTAAAGAAAAAGTCGCCTTATATTAAATCTGAATTTTTCAATGTTTTTCGGACTTAAAACTTGATATTTGATTTTAAAAAGCCGTTAATATGGCGGTATGTTTTGCTTTATACGAAAATAATGATAAATTACAAAATTTAATGCGCAATGCGATAACTTATTTTGACAGAAATTTTTCATGGTTACTGTGACGCTTGCGTTATACTTTTTTTGTATCGTTTTGACGACGTGTGACTTAACTAATACTGTGGTATTTACAGCTGGTTAACTCATGTAAAAGTTAATCCACTTTGAAAGAAATTTATGTGAATTAATTTTATTAATGGTTAAAAAACGCAAACTAAAGCTTTTACACGTATTGTTTTTATTCGGTTTTGTTTTTCTGAAAATTTCACAAAATCTGTTATTAATTTACAGGTTTTAAAGAGACTTGTTTCAGTCTTTTCTGGCATTTAGTTTTTAGACTTATGTAGCTTTATACTATTCCATTTAATATAAGGCTTTTTTTTCGAAACTTTGTTTCGTCTTTTGCTAGAATTTCCGCCTTTTAATTCATTGAATTCAATGTCATTTATTAAAGATATAAAACATTAAAAAATTTACTCATTTTAAAAGAAACGTCATGGTCTCCTCATGATATGAATACAATTATTTTCATATCCAAAACTTCAATGTAATTTTAAGCAGTATACTATACAAAAATTAAGTCTGGGTAACTCCGTAAAATTGTATGAAACCTGAAAGAACCATATAAAATAGTGTGTTTTTCTTCTGTTTAAATTTTTTTAGTTAGACCTGATTTAACCACTTTTTTGGAAATTAGCTTTATTTGGACTTTTGTTTTGTGTTTGTTTTTTCTGGATTGATGGTTTATTTTTAAACAACAAAACCACACCATTGTAAATGGTTTTTCCAGGTTCCATACAATTTTACGAGGTTACCCAGACCAGTCTTTTCTCGCATTAAATTTTTGGAGTGATTGTAGCTTCATAGTATTCCATATAAAAAAGTTTTTTTCTGTTTCGATTTTGATAAATTTCCGTCTATTGAAACATTGTATCCCGCAGCGCTCACACGTCACCCAAGATTTATTTCATTTTATTTTTTTAAATATTTTTATTGTTGCCATATGGCTGCTAATTAGTGGTAAGGATATTTTTTCGCTCTTCCCGTTGAAAATTAGTAATTTTTATAAAAAGGTAAGGAATTATAATTTAAACCAAAAAAATAACCACAAGAGAATGTGTATTACTGAATAAAGTTACTTAATATGTAATTCAGTAAGGAAAAAAAGTGTCACACAAGTACCCCAGTACCTAATGCGTAACTTAGAAAAAAACTGGTCGTTTTTCACATGAACAGAGGTTTAACTACAGGCAATAGAGCATATTCGAGAATAAAATTCAGGTGAGGGGGCAATTTAGCATCTACGTGCAAAAAATCAGCTCCAAATTTTTATCACAGGAAAAAATTTTTGGGGGACCCCCAAAAAAAAAAAAACAAAAAAAAGTTAAGCAAATTAAGCTTATTAGTATGAAATTCAGGTATGTTTAGCAAAAGTTTTTAGGTTTTTAATATCAGAAAAATATGGGTAATATTTTAGTTATGTAAAATGTTTAGATTTTTAATTGGCTAAAAAACTATTAAAGGTTTTGTGATTTTCGATGACGCCATCAACAACGGTTAACCGCGCAGTGACTTAACCCATTTAATATAAGGGAAAGAGCGCTCCGCGCTCTTCCCTGATTTTATAAATTAAATATTTTAGTATTCGAATACTCCAAAATATTTCATACTTTTTAAAAAATTAAATACAATACCGATAAAATACAGTGACACCTCAATACCCACTCTAATTTTAGTCGGGAAGAAGGGTCTTTCCCTCTTTTGGTGAAAACATGTTGTGCAGCATAAAGATATCCGTGTTAAATTTTTTACTAATTTCAACCACCGTATGATGCTGCCTCGACTATAAGGTTTCTCATAATATATCTTATTTATCCTAATTTTTTGTGGTTGGGGAAGAAGGTTCTTCGATCTTTGGTATAAATATGTTGTCCAATATAAAGATGTCCATCTTATTTTTTTAAATTTTAACCCTGTTATGACATTCTCCAGACTGTAAACTTTGCAATGATACCTCATTTAGCCCAATACGTTTTGTGGTTGAGGAGAAGGGTCCTCCCTTTTGGTGAAAACGCGTTGTCCAGCATAAAGATGTCTTTGTTATTTATTTTTTGAAAAATTCAACCCTTTTATGACATTCCCCGGACCGTAAGCTTTGCAATGATATCTCATTTAGCCCAATGCCGTTTGTGGTTTGTGAGCACGGTAATTCCCTTCTTTAGTAAAAAAAACGTTGTCCAGTATAAATATGTCCATGTTCATTTTCCCAGAAACATGATATTCTGGCTTCCCATTGCCGAATTACTCTTACCAATAATTTTGAGTCAAATTGAAGATAATTTTTTTTCAACTTTCAAAATCCATAGGGCCATGTTTTTGTGAAAATCTGTTTTCCAATCAAAAGATGTCCATGCAACTTTTTTTAATTTCAACTCCTTAATGACATTCCCCAGCCTGTAAGCTTTGCAATGATATCTCATTTAGCCCAATGTTTTTCTGGTTGGGGAGGAAGGCTGTTCCTCTTTTTAGTGAAAAAACGTTTTCCAGCATTAAGATGTTCTTGTTAATCTTACTAAAAAAAACATAACATTTTGGTTTTACATTGGCTAATTACTCTTATCAATAAGTTCGAGCCAATTCAAAGGCAAAAAAATTTTCGATTTTCAAAATTCATAGGTTTCCCTTTTTGTGAAAATGTGTTGTTCAGGCTAAAGATGTCCATGCAATTTTTTTTTAATTTCAACCCTTTTATGACAATCTCCGGACCGGTAGCTTTTCAATCATATTTCATTTATCCCAATCCCATCTGTGGTTGGTGAGCACGGTAATTCCCTTCTTTAGTGAAAAAACGTTGTCCAGTATAAAAATGTCCATGCTCATTTTTTCCAAAAAAACATGAAATTCTGGCTTTACATTGGCTAATTAGTCTTAGCAATAAGTTTAAGCCAATTTTTAAACAAAAAAATTTTTAAATTCCAAAATCCATAGGGAAAATCCAAATCCAAAATCCATCCCCCTTTGGTGAAAACGCGTTGTCCAGTATAAATATGTCCATGTAAAATGTTTCAAAATTTCAAACCCCTTTCGACATTCCTTGGGGTATAAGCTTTCCAACGATACCTCATTCAGCTTAATCCGTTGGGTGTTTAGGGAGGAGTTAGGGAACACACAGACTCACACACACACACACACACACACACACACACACACACACACACACACACACACACACACACACACACACACACACACACACACACACACACACACACACACACACACACACACACACACACACACACACACACACACACACACACACACACACACACACACACGCGCACACGCACGCACGCACGCACGCACGCACGCACGCACGCACGCACGCACGCACGCACGCACGCACGCACGCACGCACGCACGCACGCACGCACGCACGCACGCACGCACGCACGCACACACACACACACACACACACACACACACAGAGATATTAGGTCTATTTATATATAGATTTTTAACCCCTACCCAATACATATTTATAAAAATATTTTTGTAAAATCAATAAAAAGGAAAAAACAAAAGAAAAAATATTTTTAATTTAGCTTGCCAGCAGTACAAAGTTGTTGCATGCAGCAACTCGCCTTATTCACTATCCGATTCCATTGTTATCTGTTCGCTATCCGAGATGATTTGGGTGTGAACGGTTATCCGCTATCTGCTATACAATGAAATTCCCGCGTGAACGGTTATCCACTATCTGTTATCCACTATCCGCTATCTGAGACAATTCTGGTGTGAACGGTTATCCGCTATCTGCTATCCGTCTAGTGTGAACGTACTATCCACTATCAGCTATCTGCTATCAGAGGCTATTTTACTCCGGTGTGAACGGTTATCCACTATCCACTATCCACTATCCGCTATCTGCTATCCGAGGCAGTTCCGGTGAAGGTACTATCCGCTATCAGCTATCTGCTATCCGCTATCAGAGGTTATTTTACTCTGGTGTGAATGGTTATCCACTATCCGCTCTCCACTATTCGCTATCAGCTATCTGCTATCGGAGGCAATTCAGGTGTGAACGGTTATCCACTATCAACTTTCTGCTATCCACTATCGACTGCCATCCCGGTGTGAACCGGCCTTTACTTTTACCAAAAATATATAATATACCAAAAAATTTGCAACTCCTGTATAAAAAAGTTCAGAAAAGTAGGCCATTATAATGAGCCTTTCCATTTAAATGGCACCCTCCATTATAATGGAATAGTAGTCATTTTAATTCGGCGAATTAAAATGGAGAGGAAGCCATTATAATAGCCATTTATTGATTTAATTTCACTTCATAATATACTCACAAGTGTAATACTGTCAGGCCGCGTGAGCTTTTCCGTGTTGGACAGTATTAAACCAACACAGAAAAACTCAAGGGACCCGGACAGTACTACACTTGTGAGTATATATGAAGTAAAATTAAATCAATAAATGGCTATTATAATAGTTTCCTCTCCATTTTAATTTAACGAATTAAAATGGCTACCATGCCATTATAGTGGAGGGTGTCATTTGAATGGAGAGGCTCATTATAATGGCCTACTTTTCTGTACTTTTTTATATAGGAGTTGCACATTTTCGATATATTATATATTTTTGCTTTTACTTAAAAAATAAGTCTTACTTTTACTTTACTTAGATAAAATTGTGACCATTACTTTTACTTTTACTTTACTTAAATTAAAAAATCAGAAATTACTTTTACTCCTACTTTAATTAAATTAAATTTTTCAAATTACTTTTACTTTTACTTAAAATAATCCAAAATCAATACTTTTTACAACACTACTGGGCACTAAGTGATAAATGATAATTAGTGATAAATGATAATGATAAGTGATAAATGGTAATGATAGATAACATGGAGATCAACAATAAGTGATTGTAATAAGTGACAATAATAGTGATAATAATAGGGATAAGTGATAGTGATAGTAATAAAATAATAATTATAATCAATATCACTTATTATTTATCACTTTCACTATCACTTATAACTTATCTCATTATCACTAATTATTAACACTTGTCACTTATCTCACTATCACTTATGATTATCACCATTATTATCACTTTTAACTATCATTATCAATTATCCATCATTATAACTTATGATTACCACTTACAACTTTTCATAAGCACTATCATTATTATCTATAATTATTATTTATTACTTAGCACTCATTATTACTTATCATTATCACTATCATTATCATTTATAAGCTATTACTTATGTTCTAGTATAACTCAATACAAACTTTACCACAGGATTTTTGTTTTTGTCATACACTATTCCTGCGGTATTACATATAGTAAATCTCATGGTTTTATCAAATTTTCCGTCCCTTACTGTGTTAAAGTGCGTGGTTTTTTGTTGTTTGGTATTGGTGTGTTGTGCATTTTGTGCTATAAGGTCCTAACCAGCTAACTCTTTTAATATTGAACCGATATGCTTCAAATTTGAAATATAAGTACCTTAGGACCTAAATTACAACATTTCCAAATTTCAGCCGGATCAGTTCAGTTTTAAAAAACTTTTTTATTTGTGACAGTGTTCCTTTAAAAATTTTAATTATCTTTTATACTTGGCTTTAAAAAAACAATTTACCTAAAATAATTTTATGATTTGAAACAATTAGACTTTTTTTATTACACTTATGTGCTTATACAATATGTCTTAAAAATAAAATAAACAAATAAAAAAAACCAATATGGGTCAATAATTTTAGTACTTTTAGAGTAAGCGAAGTAATGGCACGCCAAGTGGTGACTTTAAAACCTGTTGAGTCGGTCGAAAATGTGTTTCGAATTCTCAAAACTGTAAACCACAACGCATTTCCGGTAGTGGTTTCCAATCAAGCATCGATCGCGTTCGGTGACGTCGCAGATTTTGGTCGTCTCAGGTGATTTTTTTATAATTCCTCGGTTGGGTAAAAGGGTATTAAAATCATAGTGTCTCTGGCTCTTTTTGTTTGGTTAGTTTGGTTGTGAGGTATAAAAAAAACAATCAGTTACGAGTATTTTACGACGCATCTGGCTCATTGTGTCAGAGTAACAACGAATTGTTTTTCTACACACACTATGTGTATTAAAAAACAATTAAGGAATATGATTTCCAAATGTGTCAATCGTATAGTCAAAATAATTTAATATTACAAAAATTATACCAGTATATTATATTACATTGTATAAATTAAAATTTTATTTATACAATGTAAATTAATACATTATCAATGCGCAATTTAATGGTAAGGTTACATCAGATTTTAAATCCTATATTTTGTAATTAAAAAATCGTCATTTTGCACTAGACTGAGTAGGTTATGTTTATGATATTTAAGGGCAATTTGACCCCAACTCATAAAAACATCAAAAAAGCACAAAAATTTTGATTTACACCTAACCTGATTAAATAGATTTTGGCCCATTTGTATTTATTTACATGTAGTTTCAGAATGTAAATTTAATTTTGATAAGTGTAATATCAAAAATTTTATTTTTTTTTGTCAAAAATCACAATACTTAATAATTTTAAACACGTCTCAGTAGTTTTGTAAGTTGATTAATGGTCAAAAGGTGCTTACAGTTTTATGTTCAATGTATACGGATTTTTTATTATTGCTATATTAGCTCTATAGTCACGTGACACTTTCATTTTTAATAGGTTAATAGTTTATTCATAGGGGACTGATAAGCCGGGACCAGTTAATCTCCCTACTCCAACACCGCGTCTTTTTAACTGAAAACTTAACTACTGACCCTGCTGATCTCAACCCATCAATGGTTTCTTTCACAAATCAGGAATTCAGGCGCATCTATCGTCAAGCTGATAAAGTCTTCCGGAATTTAAGGTTTTCCAATGAGGATATGGGACAGTCCCTCAACCTCCGGCCCTACATGGAAAAAGCACCCTATGTCGTTTCAGACAAGGCCTCCTTCAGAAAAGTGCACAACCTTCTACGACATTTGGCCTTGCGCCACGTTGTGGTGGTGAACGAACACTATGGTGTGGTGGGAATTGTGACTAGAAAGGACCTGGTGGGGTTCAGAAAACAAAACAATCTGGAAACAAGTGACAATTTTGTGTTCACCAAGATTCGCGCTTGCTTTTAAAACAATATAAACAAGCATTTGAACATAGCTTATATGTAAATAAGGTGCCGCAATTAAAGCACGCATTAAGTATTGGCACTGATTAGCATTAAAGGTGTAGTTCTTAAATCTAGTGGAGAACCCAACCCATGTTAGTTTTACCAATTTTGGCGTGGTAAGTTGTAACTTATGTAAAGTTATATGTAAAGTTATATGTAAAGTTATGTGTATTGCTACACAAAAGATTAAGATGAGCGTCTTTTCATGATATGTTTACTATGAGCCACTGTTTGGCTTTAAATAAGCCATTTTTTAAAGCACTTATTAAGGAAGTGGTTTAAAATAAAAAGTTTTTATTTATCTTTCACCACAAAAGTGGGCTTATAAAGTCTTTCAGCTTTTGTCTTGGTTACCTGTGTGGTTATTGTGGGCTGAATTTCTACTGATTTGCTAACTGTTAAATGTAGTTTTCTATAAATTTATGTCGTTATTTTTATAGTTTTTATTGTTTATATTTGTTTTTTTTTTAATTTATTTATTTATTTGATTTTAAAAATTAAAATTAATGTTGTTACACCTTTAGAAATTTTTTTGTTGAAAATAAATAAAACAATTTAGTTATAAAATCAAAGAAGAGCGCGGAACGCTCCTTCCCTTATATTAAATGGATAAAGTCACTGCGCGGTTAACCATTGTTGATGGCGTCATCTAACATCAACAAAACCTTAAACAGCTCTTTAGCCAATTAAAAATCTAAACATTTTACCTGACTAAAATTTTACTCAAATTTTTCTGATACTGAAAACTTAAAAACTTTTGCTAAACATAGCTGAATTTGATACTTATAAGTTTAATTTGCTTAAGTTTTTTGACTTTCGTTTTTTTTTTGTTTCCCCCAAAAATTTCCTGTGGTAAATATTTCGAGCTGATTTTTTGCACATAGATGCCGAATTGTCGTCTCGTCTGAATTGAATTCTTGTATATGCTTTATTGCCTGTAGTTAAATCTCTGCTCATGGATGGACCCTTATACTCCTGGACAGTCGGCGTTTTGAGAATGGTGTGCAACTGATACATCAATGACACAGATTTTAAATGTGCTCAAATCCGCAATTTTCGAGCTAAAAACTTTTTGTGAATAATTTTTTTCATAAAATTAGGTGGTTTTGATTGTATCAATGGATTTTTGTATTCTTAAAATGGGTTTTTTGAAAATTTTATAGTATAATCAAAATTTGCTCAGTACTAAAATTTCACATTTTTACACGTTTTTAAAATAAAACTAGCTTTGAAAAATGCTCTAAGAATAGAGCAGGAAAAAGGGGCGATTTTCCCCCGAGCGTATGTTTAGACCGAAAAGATGTGAACTAGTCTGAGATGGACATTATGTGGACTATAGAAAATTTGCATTTGGTTTGGGCAGCTGCTTACTGTATGAAAATTTCTACCATATAATAATGATTTGTTTATACATTAATCTAATCACAGAGCACTGTTGCATTTAATTTTAGTTTGATGAAATTTCAATTGAAAAAGTCATACTCACAGCAATCTTTGACAAGCGCGAAATCGCCACTTTTTCAAATTTATAGTTGTTTTTTACACATACAAATATAACCTTCTAATTGAAAAAGTGGCGATTTCGCGCTTGTCAAAGATTGCTGTGAGTATGATTTTCTCAACAGACATTTTATCAGACTAAAAAAATGCAACAGTGGTGTGTGATTAGATCAATGTATAAACAAATCATTATCATATGGTAGAAATTTTTATTCAGTGAGCAGCTGCCCAAACCAAATGCAAATTTCTTATAGTCCACATAATGTCCATCTCGGACTAGTCCACATCTTTTTTGTCTAAACATACAGCCAGGGAAAAAATCGCCCTTTTTCCTGCTCTATTCTTAGAATATTTTTCAAGGCTAGTCTACCACTTTTTTCAATTAAATTTAAAAAATTGCCTAATAAACTAAAGTTTTAGCTGCGCAATGACATATATTTAAAATCATTCCATTGCCGAGATATATTTTTTAACAGTTTTATTATTATCAATAGTACACATGTTTTTTTATCAATAAAAAGTAGTTCCTTTGACTTTTTGCACAATTTTCTACGATTTTCAAAGAACCCATGTTTTATTTTTGATTAATCAGTAACGAGGGAGGATTCCTCTTTCGTGGAGGGAGGAATCCCTCCCGGAAGAATACTGGTTTTAAGATATAAGCGTTTGAAAAATAATATATTAATAATAAGGAGAAGAAGAACATAACACTAAATTTACCCACGTTCTTTAATTGTAGTTTACGCCGTAACGTGGGGCTTAGTCTCCGTGTGGCGCTCCCGTGCCACCAATAATTCATTTATTATAAAAATAAAAAAAATAAGAAAAAGAAGATGAAATTAAATAACAAAATTTACCCACGTTTTTTAATTATAGTTAGTGTGATGCAGTGGCGCTCCAGACAAAGTTTACCTTCGTTTTTTAAATAAAGTTGGTGCAATGACGTGCGCCAAAGATTGCAACTATAATTTTTAATATAATAATAATAATAATAATAAGATGATGAACATGAATTACAAAATTTACCCACGTTCTCTAAGTATAATTGGCGCGGTGCCGTGGGCTAAATTGCAGTGTGGCACCCCCGCACCACTGATGATTGGAATTTTATTTTTTGAAATATAAATTATAATAAGCAGAAAGAGACGATAAACATAAATTACAAAATTTACCAGGTGCTCTATTTATAGCTGTCGAGGTGCCGTGGGGCTAAATAGCAGTGAGTGCTCCCGCGCCACCGATGGTTGCGATTTTTTTTTGGAATAAAAAAATTAGAAGAAGAAGATGATAAATATAAGTCACAAATTTTATCCAGATTCTCTGATTATAGTTGGTGCGGTACTGCAGGGTTAAATCGACATGTGAACGATGAAAGAATATTGATTTTAAGATAATGAGCGTTAGAATTATAATAATAAATAGAAGAAATTGAACATAAGTTAAAAAAAAATTTCCCAACGTTCTCTAATTATAGTGTGCACGGTGCTGTGGGGCTAAACCGCCGCGTGGCGTTCCCTCGCTACCGATGCTTATTATTATTATTTTTAATAAAATTTTAAATTAATTTGTCATCAGTAATGCAAGAATCAGGGAAAAGCGCGGAGCGCTCTTTCCCTTATATTAAATGGGTTAAGTCACTGCGCGGTTAACCGTTGTTGATGGCGTCATCGAAACCAACAAAACCTTTAATAGTTTTTTAGCCAATTAAAAATCTAAACATTTTACATAACTAAAATATTACCCATATTTTTCTGATATTAAAAACCTAAAAACTTTTGCTAAACATACTTGAATTTCATACTAATAAGCTTAATTTGCTTAACTTTTTTTTGTTTTTTTTTTGGGGTCCCCCAAAAATTTTTCCCTGTGGTAAATATTTGGAGCTGATTTTTTGCACGTAGATGCTAAATTGCCCCCTGACCTGAATTTTATTCTCGAATATGCTCTATTGTCCGTAGTTAAACCTCTGTTCATGTGAAAAACGACCAGTTTTTTTCTAAGTTACGCATTAGGTACTGGGGTACTTGTGTGACACTTTTTTTCCTTACTGAATTACATATTAAGTAACTTCATTCAGTAATACACATTCTTTTGTGGTTATTTTTTGGTTTAAATTTTAATTCCTTACCTTTTTATAAAAATTACTGATTTTCACCGGGAAGAGCGGAAAAATATCCTTACCACTAATTAGCAGCCATATGGCAACAATAAAAATATTTAAAAAAATAAAATGAAATAAATCTTGGGTGACGTGTGAGCGCTGCGGGGTACAATGTTTCAATAGACGGAATTTTATCAAAATCGAAACAGAACCAAGCGGAGATGAAATGACGTGGTTACGACCAATCAGCGCAGAGCAGTGCGCGCAGATGCTCCCCCTGGATTACAAGTTAAAAAACCTTTATCGTTTAATTTACAAAAAATAGGCGGAGAGTTGTAAAATGAGAATTTACAGAGGTTTTTATGAAACAGGCCCCAGGGGTCAGCCAGATATAATTCAACCATAGATATCTACTGTCAAACTCTCATCTTGTAAATAAAATCTACAAACGGCTTTTAATACTCAAGAAATCTTTAAATTTTTAGAAAATGATTCGTGATTAAAATAAGGAATCTTAATAAAATAAAGAGGCTTTAAAAAATCTTAATATAGCATAAGAAACAATAAATATCCTATTATTAAAACAATTAAATTAGCTCCGTAGATAAAATCTTGTATAAAATTTCACTGTCAAAAAATCTTTAGAAGCGCTTTAAAATTTGCATTTTAGGGGTCCTTACCCCGGTTTGCAACGGCTCATTCGACAGCCAAATTGCCGGGGCCATTTAATACATGTATGTTTTGATTCATTTACTGATTTAAAAATTTGTACAAACCAAAAAATTTATAAAGTAAAATAAAAGATTGGCTATAAAGATAAATAAATGACGAAAGATTTAAAATTAAAAAAAACAGTATCTAATGTGACAACCAATTAAAACTTAGGAATAACTAAAAAAGTAGGTAATCATCATATAATTATAATATATCTAATTTTCTTGTTTAGTTTTGCTTATTTTTTTCTTATCAATCGTTGTTATATAGCCTTTTTTTGTTTGTTTTTTCTAATTTTACGAAAAAAATACTAAAACTCAAATACAGTCTTAATTAATTGTTAATTAATTAATTAATTAATTAATGAATTAATTTTGTTTTTCGAACACGAGAACCGCACCAACCAGTACGTGTTCTTTAAAGCCGAACGCGGGAATTTCGAAGCCGTTGGAAAAATTTTTGAATTTTGAATTTACAATCAATTATTATGTGTTGAAGTATAAACACGTTAGGAGTTTAAAGACCCTTAAAATGTCATGTAGTATTCGTGATCACGTCATATATGTTTTGCTCTGTGGAAATGGTTGTGGGAGGAGCTAATAAAATCACTTTAGAGCCAATTAGGGCCAATTAATCTCCAATGGATGAAATATCTCCTTTTTTCACAAGCTAAAAATGGCTAAAAATGATTATATAACGTTATAACTCTGTAAACAATATAAAACTGAACAATTACCGTTTAAATGAGAGGGTTTTGACTATCGTGAAATAATAAAATAGAATAGGTTTACAAAAGTGTAATTTCAGTCTTAAGTTTAAGGTCTTAAGGTTAAGTTTTTGAGTCTTAAGCTTAGGCTTATAGCGATTTCACACAATTCAGCTGATAATTTCCCATTTTCGGCGCCAAACTTTCTCGAGTCCGAAAATTCGTCAAGCAGGATTTCACACTTATTGAGAACCTGTACATACGTTCGCAAACAAGTATTTATCGGACTGGACATTTGTTCACACTATTTGTTGCAAAAGAGCAACCGTAAAAGTTGGAGTGAAGGGAATAAGAAAAATCTAATTAGAAAAGGTTTCTCGACCAGTACTACATATACCACTACTGGTGTCTTTTCAAATTGATTTCTTATACTGAGAAAAACGATTTATGCTTCTTTTCTAGTTTCCTTCGTGCTTTTGCAATGCATAAGTTTGTTGTATAAAAGAAAGAATCGCATTAATAAAGCTCTTTTATGCATTGGGAAATAAAATTAAGAGTATAAACAAACGAGCTATTTTGAGCTAATAATTTCTGTATGCAATCAAACTTTTATTTAATCATTTGAGTATATCAGACTTTGTCTTCAAAAAATAAGTCCGAAATTGAAATATCTATTCTGCAGGAAATAAATGTATAAACATATAAAACAGTACGTTAAACATACAGCATAACGTAAATTAAATGCGCAAACTGGTTTAAAACTTGCTTTTTATGATTTCGCACCTTGTATGCATTGAAAAACGGCCAGATTTAAGCATTTTATTAATTTAACACACAGAAGAGCATTTTGATTTTTTTTATATTTTTTTTTTTTTTTTTTTTTTTTTTTTTTTTTTTTTTTTTTATTTTTTTTTTTTTTGTTTTTTTTTTTTTTTTTTTTTAATTTTTTTTGTTTTTGTTTTTTTTTATTTATTATTTTATTTGTTTTTTTCTAATTATTGAGTATTTTTTTTTGTTTTTCTTCTTTTATTTTTTTTTTTTTTTTTTTTTTTATTTATTTGTTTTTTTTTATTTTTTTAAATGTTGTGGTTTGTTTTTTCTCAGTTTTTCTCTTTTTTTTTTTTTTTTTTTTATTATTATTTATTTTTTTTTTTTATTTTTTGTTTTTTTTTTTTTTGTGTTTTTTGTTTTTAATGTGTTTTTTTTTTTTATTTTTTTTTGTCAAAAGGTTTGTTTTTGTGTTCTTTGGGTTGTGTTTTCGGTTTTGGTTTTTTGCTGTTTGTTTTGTTCGTGGGGGGTGTGGTGGGTGTTTTTGTTTGTTTTGGTTTTGGTGTGTTTTTTTGGCGTTTTTTTTTTTTTTTTTTGTCTCCTTTTCTTTGTTTGTTCTTTTCGAGAGATCGGCTCGTGCGGTGGGTCGGTTTGGTCGTGGTTGAGTCTCTCGCGGCCTTTTTAGTGTTTTTTTTTTGTTTTTGATGCTAATGAAATAGTATTTGGTGTTATTTAGTTTTGTTTTTTGATGTCTTTATGTGGGAATTTTTGAAGTATAATAAGGGGTTGAATCATATTTACTACAACTAGGTGGTTTTCTAGTGACTAGATGTTTTTAGCTGTGACTTTTGAATACGTAAAATAATTATACTAGATTATTATACATGGAAACCATTTCATTAAACAAAAAACTCGCGGTAGCAAACTTAAATTGTTTTTAAAAATAAATAAATATAATCTAAATAATTAGTTCCGAAATGCTAGATTTTAAGGTTTTTTTTAAAACATGACTAAAACTTTATGATTGTTTGTATAAATATGACTTGATTAACTAAAGTTTGATATTTCAGAGTAAAATGACCATTACCTCTAAAGATGTTTATTTAAAAAATTATAAAAAAACAAGCAACGGATTTATGTATTTTCATGTGTATTTTAAAGAGCGGCAAGAGAATAATTATGTAACTAAAGAAGAATTCGATCAGAGTAAAATTTTAAGAAATCGTCTCTGAAAAATTATCACGTTTAGGAAAATATGTGACGCAATTTAATAAAATTTATTAAACGTTTTTAAACAACTTTATTTGTTAATGGACGTTTAATTTATATACTCTAATCTAAAGAGTCTGCCCAAAAGGCAATCGCTCAATAATTGTTTAAATTACCACTAACAGTTTATTTTTTGTATTTTTTCTGGTTTGCTTAAAACATGGTGTGAAGGCAAAATAATAGGTGTAGTAATCTTTATATCACCGTTTCGATCATTAACAGATCATCCATCATCAGGGTTTTAATAAAAGTAGAATACATTACATTTCTGACGATGATCTCTTAAAAATCGAAACTTTAGTGACAAAAATTTCAACACTTATTATTTTGCCTTCAGATGATAACTCAAACAAACAATCATTTAAGCTATGACTCTCAAGGCAACGCTAAAAAATTTCGTCAATTTCTGGTGCGCGCGTTTAATTTTCATTTTGTTCTTGACGAAAAGCAGTTAAAACTAATTTTTAATTTTATTATAATGTAGTTATACCTTATTGTTAATAGTATAATAACAATTAATAATATTAAATAATATGAGTAAATAATATAATAAAAATAAAATAATAATACCAAAAATAAATAATAAAGCAAAAATGAGACACTTAGAACAAACTGCTTGAAAAGAAGGTCCCATTTAAAATGGACCCCATTTAAATAAGTACCATTTAAATGGGACCTGGTCCCGTATAAATGGGATCCCATGGTTTCAATTAAACGGGACCTATTTATATAGGATCCCATTTAAACGGGATTCTATTTTAATAGGTCCGATTGAAATAAGTCCGACAAATAGGTTCCACTTAAATGGAAGCCCAATTAAATGGGATTTTATTTAAATAGGTCTGATTTGAATGAGGCTTTTTTAAATGGGATCTCATTTAAATGGGACCAAAAGACGAAAGATCCCATTTATATGGGATCAGGTCCCATTTAAATGGGGCCTTCGTTTTCAAGCAATTTGTGCTAAGTGTCTCATTTTTCCTTTATTATATATTTTTGATAATATTAGATGTGTTTTATTAAAAAATATGCGTTGCAAATACGTTACAAAGTATAGTAGGGGAATAATAAGGAAATAATTTTAATCGTCAACCTGAAGTGTCGGAAAACAGTGGGGTGTGACTGCTCTGAGGCTCCGGCTGGGTGTCGGTGAACACGAGCACCAACATGGAACCGTGGTTCAATCGCCCTGGGATCGGGATTAACTCCACGTCCACCTCGATTTCCACACCTATAAAAACATTATAAAAAGCACCATTTTGAATTGATTTGCTGTTTAAAAAGCACCGTTTTGAATTGATTTGATTGTCATACAGTAAGTGAAAAATTAAGGAACTTGGAACCGCGGGAATTTTGAGCTGAGGGAACTTGGAGCCGAGAGAACTTGAAAAAAAAGATCTCCAATGAACGTAAAGATCTCCTATTTTTAGCTGCCCCCATTTTTAATCGCACAAAGCAAAACATATCGTCGTTACAACGGCAAAATGAGCCAGAGTTCGTATCAAATATATGCGACTTTGACTCATTTTAAATTTAAAACAGGACCTTATTAATTGCAGAATGAGTCACAGTCACGTGTATTTTATAATGACAGTGGCTCATTTTGCCGTAGTAGCGACGATATTCCGCCGTGTCTCTGTTAAGGAATAAAGCGTTATGAAATGATAAAAATTCGGCGCTGCGAAAAGTCAAACTTGGAGCTCAAAATAAAAAGAATAGAATCCGGGGGGGGGTTTGGCTGTTTGTGGTTTTTTGTTTTTTTGTTTTTTTGGTGGTTGTTGGCTTTTTGCTTGCTTGTGTTTTTCTGTTTGTTTTGTGTTTTGTTGTTTGCGTTTTTTTCTCTTGCTGGTTGTTGGGCTTTATGGCTTCTTAGGGGTAATAGAATGTTCTGGAATTAAGATCTTTTTTCTCAAAAACTGGTCCTACTCAAGGCGTGTAAAGGCTCTTTAAGCCGCGTCCCAATAAAGACACTCCCTAATTAGGGCACTCGAAAAAAAGTCACTTCATTATTTAGAATAAATCACTTGACTCAAAATTATTTGATAAATTATAAGTTTTGTAAAATTTATTAAATAAAACATTTTTTAATTTTGCTATATTAAACATTTCACATTTAAAAAAGTTTAACTTTAAAAAAAAAGCTTCAAATTAAAATATCTCAGTGCCTTAATCTGGGCAGTAAATATTGTTAAGCAATATATGAATTTACATATTTTTCCTCTTTTATAATGAATGGATTTTTGATTTACCAAAAAAGAAAGATTGTTTACCAGCTCACTTTAATTCCATCTTAATACATAAGTTATTAATTTTGCTTCATGCAATTCTGGAGTTTTTACGTGTTGGATGTGCGCCACCAAATCTGCCGCCCAATCTGCCGCCAAACTGCCGCCAAATAGTCGCCAAACCGCCGCCATTTAAAAACTAAGGTTTTAACTCAGTTATATGTAATTAAATAGCGTTAATCTCATATTTACACCTTAAAACAATTTTTTATAGTACAAAAATTGTTAATTTTTTTTTTATTCTACAAAAAAATTGAAAACAAAACCGAGTTGTTTTTCTTCACGGATATCTCCTTTTTAGAAAGTAGCTGAGCAGATTATAGGCTATTGCGCCGTGGGGCATTTTGCTCCAGCAGCATAGCTATTAATATAAAATATGTTACCAATTTTCAGCGCGTGCCGCGCGAACTTTTCAGCGCGCAATATAGGCTAACTCGGTTTTACTCGACTTTTTTTTAAGGTTAAGCCTATGCGTTCCTAAACCTAAGCGAAGCCTTAAAAACAAGCTAAACTTTAACAAATAGCTGAGCGAGCAAAGTTTAGGTTGTTTTTTAAGCTTTGTTTAGGCTTATAGTAATAACGCGTAAACTTAACCCTAAAAAAAGACGAGTAAAAAAAGTCGAGTAAAACCGAGTTTATGTTTATAACACATTTTTGTAAATTTTAAAGTTAGAAAAATAAACTATGAATTAGTTAAAACCGTCTTATTATAAAATTTTTTTACTTTAACGCCTTAGTTTCTAAATGGCGGCAGTTTGGCGCCAGATTTGGCGGCGCACATCCAACTCGTGGATTTTTTAACCTATATATAGTGCATAAAAAAGAGCTCAACAATCGTGAAGAGTTTATCTGAAAAAGAATTTAAACATAATTTATGGAGAATTTGATATAGTGTGTTAAAAAAACAATAATAATATTTCGTCGTTACTCTGACACAATGAGTCAGAAGCGCTACAAAATGCTCATAACTGTGACTCTTTTTTAATATTTTAAACGACGAAAAATCTGAACAAATTGAGTCAGAGTCGCGTAGATTTTATAAAAAACGTGACTCTTTTTGTTAGAGTAACGACGAT
Source organism: Microlaimidae sp. YZB2_3 (assembly GCA_030248175.1). Lineage (NCBI taxonomy): Eukaryota > Metazoa > Nematoda > Chromadorea > Desmodorida > Microlaimidae > Microlaimidae sp. YZB2_3. The sequence goes on along the minus strand of JASAMX010030579.1, from coordinate 14,663 downwards.
TTGACAAAGCTGCAATGTTTGTTTTACAATTTTAATTTTTTAATGAATAATTCATTTAAACCTTTTTATATGTTCTTATTGAGTTTAATCTTTTTCAATTATTTTGGCCAAAAAGTGCGTCTAAAATGCTAAAGAAGAGCACGTCAGTAATGCTAAATTTTAAACATTGCGCAGTTTTGGGGTTTAAAACAGTTTTTTTCCGTGCTTATGCATTGAAACGCGAGAAGTTAATTTCATTCCGCGAATTATAAACACAATAATAAATGAAAATTTTGTGCGCGTGGTTGAATATTTTATTGTTTTTATATTGTTTTGCTTTATTAACAAAAAAACATTGCACTATTTTTTTATTGGCTTAGAAGGTAAAAATTAAAAAGCAAACAACGCCAAACTTCTATATAATTTGCCACAGTATTTTCTTGATAAACTTTAATTCGTTTAGCTTAGTGCATTTCGAATTAAAGGTGAAGTTTACAAAGATAAGAAAAATACTACCGGCAGCTAGTTTACAAAAATGGTATAAAAATAAAAAAAGCCATTATTTTGAAAAAATAACATCAAAAATGTTTTGATACCTTGAGTCGTCCACTCATTCTTTGTAATTTCGTTTGGTTAAATTTGCTTTTAACGCGATAAAAATATTTAAAATACGCAGGAGCATCAAAATAATAAGGATTAGTGATATTTTCTTTGGGCCTCGAGTAATTTTATTCAATTTTTTTTAAAAACTATTGAACTAAAAGTAAACCCAACGTGAACAGTTGTTCATTGGATTAAAAAATTCCCCCATTTAGTAAACACTCAAATCACGAGAATCTGATGTCACTTTATCAAACAAATACTCCGTATTAAATCGAATCTTTATTGGCTGAAAAAGTGACGTCAGATTCTCGTGATTTGAATAGTTATTTAATGGGGGGCATTTTAATCTAACGAACAACTGTTGCAGCCACGTTGGGTTAACCTTTAGTCTTAAAAATGACTTAAAACATATTTTAAGGTTAAATAAGTTTTACATCACTCATTTAAAAAACGAAAGAAACTATACTTTTTCAAGCTGCGGAGCAGAATAGGAACATCACTTAAAATCAAGATAAATGAATATATTAGGAAACTTTAAAATAAAATATATATATAAACTAATAATATATATATATATATATATATATATATATATATATATATATATATTGTTATAGTTTTTATAATCAAGTCAGGATTTTAAAGACCTCAAAATGTCATAGTATTTGTGATCACGTCATATATGTTTTGCTCTGTGGGAATGATTGTGGCAGGAGCTTTTTTAGCAAATTAGCGCTTAGGAAAAAATTGATTTCCAATAAATGAGAGATCCCTAAGTGCTAATTCACTAATAAATAGGAAAAAAAATTATTCTGATTCTAGAACATCGTAAATCTGTGAAGATACTTAACACTGAACATATTCCGTGTAAATGAGTTGACTATCGTGATATAGCCATTACCAAAATTTTTGCAAATGATACATGCAGAAGCGCAAGTGAAAATCAAAACGCTATTTCCGACATTAAAAAAATTATTAGGAATGTTTTTTTGAAAACTAAGGAGTAAAAATTTCAAGAAAACGCTGGTATTTTACTTGAAGTAACCTTCCAAAGAAGCTTTGTAACCGAAGATTTTGCCAGAAACATGTACTTTAAAATCTACGATATGGAAATGTACTAATTTTAACCGTGGTAAACTGCAATTGTAAAAAATAAGTCACATGATTTGAAAAAAATATTTAAATCATGTTAGCCAAAAAAGCACCAGGTATTTAACGATAACAAAACGTAAATGTTTTGCTAAAAAACGAACGACAATGACGTAAGCCAAAAAATACAACAAATGATTTGGCAAAAGGCGCAAGACGTAGACAATGCGAAAATATTGCACAAAGTAATTGTTTAGACAAAAGACCTCTAAAATCTACTGAAAATAACTTAGTAGTTTTATCTTGGGATCGTTCAAAAATAAAGATTAGTAATAGAGCTAATCAAGGATAAATTTTTTGATAATAATTTTAAAACATAAAAATTTCATAAATTTCGGTCGATAAATATAGTAGTAATTTATTATGGTCCATAACTTTGATTTTAAAAAATTTTAAAATGAGTCTTTTTTTAACTATGTATTGGTAAAATATACATAATAAAACCTTTTAAAAGTTTGGCATTAAATATATTACATAAGGAAAATAAAGATGGTAAACTAACCACTCGTTTTTAAGAAAAAAATCAGAAGCTCTGACGAAATTAAATAATAATTGGTTATATAACCCCAGAAAACTTTTTTTTTAATTTTTCTCGCTTGTTTAATTTGGTGTACCTGGCGGGGGGCGGTACGCCCTTAAATTGGAATCTTTAGCTTTAGTATATCACATATTGCTAGTATATAACAATATCACCATTAATTTTTTTGTTATTTTTTATTGCATTTTTATTATTATTATTTTTTATTGCATTTTTTATAATTATTAAATAAAAAATAAGAATAAAACAACGATTATTACCAAAACTAATTGCTAATTTGCTTATTTTTCAAAGAAACAGCAAAAAATATTTAAGTTCATTGTTTTTATATAATCTCTTTAAGGATTTTATGCTAAAAACTTTGTTTTTTTTTAAATTTGTGGCTTTCTGACAGCCTTGGTGCTTAATTCCTCTTATATTTAAAAAAAACTAGTAAGATGTTTATCATTTCAAACTATGTAACGAATTTCGGTGAAAACATTTAGATTTTTTAATTTGTCACTTTCTGACTTTTGGTTTTAATTATTTGAATTTAAATGCCTTCTTAAATTTAGTTTTATGCTTTATGTAAACCTTCATTTTTGTGCAAAAAATTGTTTATTAAAAAATTGTTTATTACTTGGAAGATAAAGGTTTTGTTTAGTTTAATAATTTATCAATATTTTTCTTACATAAAATTTAATAAACGCAATTCCAGCTCATAAACAATTACTTGTCCTTTAAGTCATAGAGACATGAAATTTGATTAGGTGTATAAAATCAATGAAAACAAAAACGACATTTGATTGAGAATAAAAAACCCATTGAAACCAAAACACATACATAATTCTTTATAATATAATATTAAACATTTTTTTTCTATTTTAATATATATGGGTAATTTTTAGTTTAATGATATTGAATATATTTTTGGACGAAAATTATTCTTATGACGTGTAGATCAATCTTATGCAAATATACATTTTTTAATTAACAAGTAGCTCGTGTCAACCCTACGGCTGACAAATAATTATATCTGTATTACTCAGATTCATTTGCTAATTTTCCGAAATTCAATCCTTTTATAATAATTTTCTGAATTGTAAGCTTTACAATCATATCTCATTTAACTCACTTCGTTTAGTATTTAGCTAGAATGATCTCTTCCGTCTTTTTGGTAAAAATGCTTTGTCCAGCATACATATGTATATGTTACTTTTTTAAATTTTAAGCCCCTTATCACACTCTCTGAACTGTAAGCTTTTTCAGTATAGAGATGTTCATGTTAATTTTTTAAAATTGTAACCCCCTTATGACACTCTCTGAGCTGTAAGCTTTCCAATGATATCTCACTTAGCTCAATCCTGTTTGTAGTTGAGGAGCAAGGTCCATTCAAACTTTAAAAAAAATTTTTGTCCAATATAAAAATGTTCATATTGATTTTTCCAAAAAAAATGATACGCTGGCTTTCCATTTACTAATATCTATTGGTAAGCCTCAGCCTGTAAGCTTTGCAATGATATCTCATTCAGCCCAATCCTTTTTCTGGTTGGGGAAGCAGATCGTTCCCCTTTTTAATGAAAAAACGTTGTCCAGATTTAAGATGTCCATGTTAATTTTACCAAAAAAACCTGACATCCTTGTTTTTACATTTGCTAATTAAATTACGCTTATCAATAATTTTGAGCTAATTCAAAGACAAAAAAAACTAAATAATTACTTCAACTAAATAATAGAATAGTAGTTTTTTGACAAAAAATAAATATTCTAAAAGAGTGTTATGGGGCGTTTTGATGGTAAAAATTTCGAAATCAGTAACAAGCAAGCAATTTGAAAAAGGAAGTTTGAAAAATTTATTTTTTCAAAATTAGTGTAAAATAATTCGCTTGTTTTAATAAAAAGTAGAAATTTTTGTCAAAAAACAGTAATTTTTAAATTTTTCAGCTTAAAAAAAATCATATTATGCATCGGAATATGACCATACTGAGTTCAAAATTTGAAAAATTTGATTTATATTTTTAAGACTATGTAAAACAAAATTCAAAATAAAAAACTTCTGATTTGGTAATTTTTCAAATGAGAATTATATTCTTATAATTTAGGTTAGATTACGTTATGGTTAAGCGACACATAATGTTACGCAGATGAAAAGTATAGTTTTAGTAGCAAAGAGCCAATTTCTCCTTTTGTGGCTCAGCAAAGTTAAGTCTAAAAAGATGGGAATGAGATGGTCTATAATCACGAGACTACTATTCGCAAAAATCACCTCAGAATTTTTTTAGCTTTAAAATGTCATATAGTATTCGTGATCACGTCATATATGTTTTGCTCCGTGGGATAGGTTGTCGGAGGAGCAGCGGCAAAACGGGGCTTCAAAATGCAGGTGGGAATATGGCTAAAAGAGTGCCGCGCGGGCGGGTTATTACACATAATTGCCGGCGTCCCTTTATGCGCGCGGTGGCCTTTGATGCACAGGGGATTCTTTCCGTTTAGAACAACGGATTTTGTCCAAATCTTGCTTCCAGGTTTGAAAGCCCACTCTTACTTAGCCAAAGCAATAAATTTTAAAAAATGGCAAGAATAAATCATATGTTCACGTCTAAAAAAAATATTGAAAATTTACAAAAAAGAATATCGGAAATATACAAAAACAATATAAATTTCCTTTTTGTAACGTTTATGCAAAAACGCCTTTATGTCAAATGCCTTGCACTTATCATAAATTAATTTTTCCTTCAATGAAATACTACGATTATTCTTTAATATATTGTTAAATATAGTTAAATATAGTTCAAAACGTAATGGAAAGAAAGAAAAAAAAGAACAAAAAAATGTGTCTTAAACTCCCTATACACTTTTTATACGCTCTATACGTCCTTTCTAAGCTCAATGTCATATTTTGCTTTTTTATATCTCCAAATATTTGCAATTTTTATCTTGTTTTACCGTTTTCAATATGTATTTTACCGTATTCAATATATATACCGCATATGTAAAGTATTAATTACCTATTTTTGGAGTACATCGATATGGTCAGCTCATCGCGTTGAAAGGCGGATATTTTTTCGTCTAGCAGTCGCTTGGACTCCAGCGAGGTGTTTTTTCGTGCATAAAATAAACAAGCGCAGGACTCTTGCATAATTTCTCCGCGGTTATAGCCGAAAGTTTTGCTGAAGTTGTCGCTGCAGTAGATAATCGTCCCGACTTCCCCCATTCTACTCGTCACAAAAAGGAAGCTCTTGTCTATAAAATGGAAATATGAACGCTACGGGGTCTTTAGAGCCGCAAGCGGGAAACATGGAACTGCGAGCGATGGGAACTTGGAGCTTTTAAGAAAAAAATGGCTTGGGCTAAAATTTAGGCTTCGCTTAGGTTTAGGCATAGGTTTTAGTCATTTTACTTGTGGCTCCAACTCTCATCTAGGGCTCCAAGTTCCTTCAATTACCGGCTCCAATTTTTTTTCCCAATTTACGGCCTCCAATTTCCCAATTTACGGCTCCAAGTTACCAATTTACGGCTCCAAGTTCCCAATTTACGGCTCAAAGCTCAAGTTCCCCTATTTTTGGCCCCACGTTCCTTCGGCCCCATCGACTCCAGAATCGAAAATACTGAACGAACAGCCGTTTGGTACGGGAGAGCCTCTTTGTACCCCACGGAGCTTGGATCCGTGAAAACTCGAAACCCTACGTTGGGAACTTTGAGCTGCAATTAAAAAATCGCTAACACCGATACCAATACGGGGTCTTTACAGCCACAAGCAGGGAACTTGGATCCATCGACAATTTTTAGGACCTTGGAGCCACGCGTGATGGGAATTGGAGACCTTTCAGAAAAAAAATGGTTTAAGCTTAAATTTAGGTTTCGCTTAGGCTTTTACACACACGTTGTACACGTTTTAGCGATTTTTATTTTTGGTTCTAAGTTCTTTTTTCCCATTTTTGATTCCAAGTTCCAGCTCCAAGTTCCCTAGGCTCTCATCGACCCTAAATCCCTAAGCCTAAACGAAGCCTAAATCCAGGCTCAAACCAAATTTTTTATTAGTGTTTTTAAGTTTCCAAGAATTTCCTACGGTTTCGAGTTCTCAATTAACGGTTCTAAAGACCCCTATCCTTGGTACAGGAGCTTCGGAGGCTCCAGCGGAAACTCGGAGCCGCGAAAATTGAACTCTATGAAGAATCGAGACGGTTAATTGATGTACAAAACGTCTCAAGAAAATTGAAAATAATTGTAAAGAATGGAAAAAATGAAAAAATAAAATATGCACAACCAGCTATCTTTTAAAAAAACTCTATGGAGAATCCGACGGTTACTTAGATGTACACAAAGGTCTCAAGAAGAATTTAAAATAATTTGTATAAGACTGGAAAAAATGAGGAAGAAATGAGATATATGCACAACCAGCTATCTTAAAAAAATGTTTTATGTTTATATTATTTTTCAGTGTTATGATCGTGTTTTTTTTTGTTAACGAATGTATATACAATTGTTTTGAAATCTGCTCGAAATTTTTGTGTACATGGAGTAACTGTCGTGATCTCCAGGAAAATGAGCGACAGTACGGGTTAGATGTAGATAAGGTCTTTAGAGAGATTTAATATTTGAAAGACTGGAAAAAAAGGAGAAAGAAAAGAGATATTGAAAGACAAGCCAGCTAGTTTTAAGAAAGAATGTAAAAATTGTATAAGGACGAAAAACGAAGGAAAAAATGAAAGAGAAAAATGCAAAGGAGCAAAAAAGTATGAAGTTGTGGGTTTGGATTTGGTCCTTTGGACAAAGTCCAAAGGACGTTTTTACACTGTATTTGTCCGGAAAGAGATTTTGTCCTGGACAAAGTCCAAAAGAGTTTGTGTCCTTTGGACAAAAGGTCGTTTTGCATAAGTATAACCAGACTTAAGTCCCGATTCGGGCTCCCGAATTCCCGCTTTAAGTTCTTTGGCTTCAACGACGCTAAGTAATCGAATTGTTTTCGAAACGTAACAAGAGACCTCGAAGCGTTTAAGATTTTGAGAACTCGAAGCCGAAACTAGATTTATGTTCGGACTTGGGTTTATAAGTATAATTTTGGTAATTTGAAACTGTCGATGAATCGCCATTTAGGTTCCAAGTCTACAGTTTAGGGTGGTTGAGACGAAGGATTTGGAGCCGAACATAAAAATCGCTAAAACCTATACCTATGCTAAGCGAAGCCTGAATAAAGGTTCAGAAAATTTTCCGGCGGCTCCAAGTTCCCTTCTTGCGGCTCGAAAGACCCCGGACAATGTTTCGCTTAAACTTTTTTGGACCTAAACTGTCCGAAGTGGGACTCGAGCCGAAATGGTTAAAACTTTTACTTAGCGGTACTCTAAGACCAAATTGTTTTGTTTAATTTTTTTCACAGCAATAATATCATAGATATTGCGCGAATATAATTTTATTAAAAAATATAAGGAGTTAAAATAAGATTGCACTAAAAATTACTAAAAATTAAAAATTAAATTATTGATTGTGACTGCTTTTTATTTAAGTAATGTTTCAAATTCCCTCTTTTAAACTTTAATACAAATGAATAATTTAAAAAAAAAAACATGATTTTGAAAGTACGTGGTCTTCGGCACTTGATGCAACAAACTTGCCACAGTTGAATAATTTTGTGAACTTTAATAAAAAATTGTACCTTATAAAATATAAAGAAAATTGAAAAAATAAAAAAAAACAATTTGGTCTAAGAGTACCGCTAAGTAAAAGTTTTAACCAAGTTTCGGCTCCAAGTTCCCCACTTCGGACAGTTTAGGTCCAAAAAAAGTTTAAGCGGAAACATTGGTACGGGGTCTTTAGAGCCGCAAGAAGGGAACTTGGAGCCGCCGGAAAATTTTCTGAACCTTTATTCAGGCTTCGCTTAGGCATAGGTATAGGTTTTAGCGATTTTTATGTTCGGCTCCAAAATCCCTCGTCTCAACCGACCCTAAACTGTAGACTTGGAACCTGAAATGGCGAATTCGGAATCGACAGTTTCAAATTACCAAAATTTATACTTATAAACCCAAGTCCGAACATAAATCTAGTTTCGGCTTCGAGTTCTCGAAATCTTAAAAATGGTTCAAGTGTCTCGTCTACGATTTCGAAAACAATTGGATTACTTAGCGTCGTTGAAGCCAAAGAACTTAAAGCGGGAATTGGGAGCCCGAATCGGGGAACTTAAGGCTGGTTCATACTTATGACAAAATGACCTTTTGTCCAAAGGACAAAGACAAAGTCTTTTGGATTTTGTCCAAAGGACAAAAGTCTTTTGGACTTTGTCCAAAGGACAAATACAGTGTAAAAACGTACTTTGGACTTTGTCCAAAGGACCAAATCGATCATAACACTGAAAAATAATATAAACATAAAACATTTTTTTAAGATAGCTGGTTGTGCATATATCTCTTATGTAGCTTCCTTATTTTGTTCCAGGCTTATACAAATTATTTTTTTCCAAATTTTTCTTGTAGACCCAGCTGGGCTTTGTCCAAAGGACGTTTTGTCATAAGTATGAACCGGCCTTTAGAAAACCGCAAACTGTGTGAGAGTGCGAGCTTTCTGAAATCTATCCCGTCTAAAGCGAAAATCTAAACCTAACCTCGTACTGTCGCGGCTCAACTCATTTTTTTACTTCCGCAATGGAGAATCACGACAGTTAATTCTATGTACACAAAAATTTCGAGCAGATTTCAAAATAATTTGTATATGACATTGGTTAACAAAAAAAAACACGATCATAACACAGGAAAATAATATAAACATAAAACATTTTTTTTTAAGATAGCTGGTTGTGCATATCTTATTTCTTCCTCATTTTTTCCAGTCTTATACAAATTATTTTCAATTCTTTTTGAGACCTTTGTGTACATCTAATTAACCGTCGTGATTCTCCATAGAGTTTTTTTAAAAGATAGCTGGTTGTGCATATTTTATTTCTTCCTCATTTTTTCCATTCTTCTACAAATTATTTTCAATTCTTCTTGAGACGTTTGTGTACATCTAATTAACCGTCTCGATTCTCCATAGAGTTCAAATTTTCGCGGCTCCGAGTTTCCGCTGGAGGCTCCGAAGCTCCTGTACCAAGGATACGGGGTCTTTAGAACCGTTAGTTGAGAACTCGAAACCGTAGGAAATTCTTGGAAACTTGAAAACACTAATAAAAAATTGGTTTGAGCCTGGATTTAGGCTTCGTTTAGGCTTAGGGGATTTAGGGTCGATGGAGCCTAGGGAACTTGGAGCTGGAACTTGGAATCAAAAATGGGGAACTTGGAGCCAAAAATAAAAATCGCTAAAACGTGTACAACGTGTATGTGTAAAAGCCTAAGCGAAACCTAAATTTAAGCTTAAACCATTTTTTTTCTGAAAGGCTCCAAGTTCCCATTGCTCGTGGCTCCAAGTTCCCAAAAATTTTCGATGGATCCAAGTTCCCTGCTTGTGGCTCTAAAGACCCCGTATCGGTATCGGTGTTAGCGATTTTTAATTGCAGCTCTAAGTTCCCAACGTAGGGTTTCGAGTTTTCACGGATCCAAGCTCCGTGGGGTACAAAGAGGCCTCCCGTACCAAACGGCTGTTCGTTCAGATTTTCGATTCTGGAGTCAATGGGGCCGAAGGAACGTGGGGCCAAAAATAGGGAACTTGAGCTTTGAGCCGTAAATTGGGAACTTGGAGCCGTAAATTGGTAACTTGGAGCCGTAAATTGGGAAATTGGAGGCCGTAAATTGGGAAATTGGAGCCGGTAATTGAGGAACTTGGAGCCCTAAGATGAGAAGTTGGAGCCACAAGTAAAATGACTAAAACCTATGCCTAAACCTAAGCGAAGCCTAAATTTTAGCCCAAGCCATTTTTTTCTTAAAAGCTCCAAGTTCCCATCGCTCGCAGTTCCATGTTTCCCGCTTGCGGCTCTAAAGACCCCGTAGCGTTCATATTTCCATTTTATAGACAAGAGCTTCCTTTTGTGCACGAGTAGAATGGGGGAAGTCGGGACGATTATCTACTGCAGCGACAACTTCAGCAAAACTTTCGGCTATAACCGCGGAGAAATTATGCAAGAGTCCTGCGCTTGTTTATTTATGCACGGAAAAAACACCTCGCTGGAGTCCAAGCGACTGCTAGACGAAAAAATATCCGCCTTTCAACGCGATGAGCTGACCATATCGATGTACTCCAAAATAGGTAATTAATACTTTACATATGCGGTATATATATTGAATACGGTAAAATACATATTGAAAACGGTAAAACAAGATAAAAATTGCAAATATTTGGAGATATAAAAAAGCAAAATATGACATTGAGCTTAGAAAGGACGTATAGAGCGTATAAAAAGTGTATAGGGAGTTTAAGACACATTTTTTTGTTCTTTTTTTTCTTTCTTTCCATTACGTTTTGAACTATATTTAACTATATTTAACAATATATTAAAGAATAATCGTAGTATTTCATTGAAGGAAAAATTAATTTATGATAAGTGCAAGGCATTTGACATAAAGGCGTTTTTGCAAAAAACGTTACAAAAAGGAAATTTATATTGTTTTTGTATATTTCCGATATTCTTTTTTGTAAATATTCAATATTTTTTTTAGACGTGAACTTATGATTTATTCTTGCCATTTTTTAAAATTTATTGCTTTGGCTAAATAAGAGTGGGCTTTCAAACCTGGAAGCAAGATTTGGACAAAATCCGTTGTTCTAAACGGAAAGAATCCCCTGTGCATCAAAGGCCACCGCGCGCATAAAGGGACGCCGGCAATTATGTCTAATAACCCGCCCGCGCGGCACTCTTTTAGCCATATTCCCACCTGCATTTTGAAGCCCCGTTTTGCCGCTGCTCCTCCGACAACCTATCCCACGGAGCAAAACATATATGACGTGATCACGAATACTATATGACATTTTAAAGCTAAAAAAATTCTTAGGTGATTTTTGCGAATAGTAGTCTCGTGATTATAGACCATCTCATTCCCATCTTTTTAGACTTAACTTTGCTGAGCCACAAAAGTAGAAATTGGCTCTTTGCTACTAAAACTATACTTTTCATCTGCGTAACATTAATTGTCGATTAACCATAACGTAATCTAACCTAAATTATAAGAATATAATTCTCATTTAAAAAATTACCAAATCAGAGGTTTTTTATTTTGAATTTTGTTTTACATAGTCTTAAAAATATAAATCAAAATTTTCAAATTTTGAACTCCGTATGGTCATATTCCGATGCATAATATGATTTTTTTTTAAGCTGAAAAATTTAAAAATTACTGTTTTTTGACAAAAATTTCTACTTTTTATTAAAACAAGCGAATTATTTTACACTAATTTTGAAAAAAATAAATTTTTGAAACTTCCTTTTTCAAATTGCTTGCTTGTTACTGATTTCGAAATTTTTACCATCAAAACGCCCCATAACACTCTTTTAGAATATTTATTTTTAGTCAAAAAACTACTATTCTATTATTTAGTTGAAGTAATTATTTAGTTTTTTTTGTCTTTGCATTAGCTCAAAATTATTGATAAGCGTAATTTAATTAGCAAATGTAAAACAAGGATGTCAGGTTTTTTTGGTAAAACTAACATGGACATCTTAAATCTGGACAACGTTTTTTCATTAAAAAGGGGAACGATCTGCTTCCCCAACCAGAAAAAGGATTGGGCTGAATGAGATATCATTGCAAAGCTTACAGGCTGAGGCTTACCAATAGATATTAGTAAATGGAAAGCCAGCGTATCATTTTTTTTGGAAAAATCAATATGAACATTTTTATATTGGACAAAAATTTTTTTTAAATTTTGAATGGACCTTGCTCCTCAACTACAAACAGGATTGAGCTAAGTGAGATATCATTGGAAAGCTTACAGCTCAGAGAGTGTCATAAGGGGTTACAATTTTAAAAAATTAACATGGACATCTCTATACTGAAAAAGCTTACAGTTCAGAGAGTGTGATAAGGGGGTTAAAATTCAAAAAAGTAACATATACATATGTATGCTGGACAAAGCATTTTTACCAAAAAGACGGAAGAGATCATTCTAGCTAAGTAATAAACGAATGGAGTTAAATGAGATATCATTGTAAAGCTTACAATTCAGAAAATTATTATAAAAGGATTGAATTTCGAAAAATTAGCAAATGAATCTGAGTAATACAGATATAATTATTTGTCAGCCGTAGGGTTGACACGGGCTACTTGTTAATTAAAAAATGTATATTTGCATAAGATTGATTTACATGTCATAAGAATAATTTTCGTCCAAAAATGCATCAATATCATTAAACTAAAAATTACCCATATATATTAAAATAGAAAAAAATGTTTAATATTATATTATAAAAAACTATGTATGTGTTTTGGTTTCAATGGGTTTTTTATTCTCAATCAAATGTCGTTTTTGTTTTCATTGATTTTATACACCTAATCAAATTACATGTCTTTATGACTTAAAGGACAAGTAATTGTTTATGAGCTGGAATTGCGTTTATTAAATTTTATGTAAGAAAAATATTGATAAATTATTAAACTAAACAAAACCTTTATCTTCCAAGTAATAAACAATTTTTTAATAAACAATTTTTTGCACAAAAATGAAGGTTTACATAAAACATAAAACTAAATTTAAGAAGGCATTTAAATTCAAATAATTAAAACCAAAAGTCAGAAAGTGACAAATTAAAAAATCTAAATGTTTTCACCGAAATTCGTTACATAATTTAAAATGATAAACATCTTACTAGTTTTTTTTAAAATATAAGAGGAATTAAGCACCAAGGCTGTCTGAAAGCCACAAATTAAAAAAAAACAAAGTTTTAAGCATAAAATCCTTAAAGAGATTATATAAAAACAATGAACTTAAATATTTTTTGCTGTTTATTAGAAAAATAAGCAAATTAGCAATTTTGTTTTGGTAATAATCGTTATTTTATTCTTATTTTTTATTTAATAATTATGAAAAATGCAATAAAAAATAATAATAATAAAAATGCTATAAAAAATAACAAAAAAATTAATCGTGATATTGTTATATACTAGCATTATGTGATATACTACTAAAGCTAAAGTATTCCAGGCTGAAATTAAGGGCGTAACCGCTCTCCGCCAGGAAGAAACAAACAATAAACCCACGAGCGAGAAAAATTAAAAAAAAAGTTTTCTGGGGTCATATAACCAATTATTATTTAATTGCGTCATGTGTTTCTCTGCACGTGATTTTTTCTTAAAAAACGAGTGGTTAGTTTACCACTCATCTATTTTCATCCTGATAGAATTTATCTTTAGCTAATTTATTAAATAAGCGGTTTCAAAACTTTGTAAAAGGATTTTTTATTTATGTAATATTTTACCAATTTACGTACATAGTTAAAAAAGACTCCTTTTAAATTTTTTTAAAATCAAAGTTATGGACCAAAATAAATTACTAATATATTTATCGACCGAAATTTATAAAATTTTTATATTTTAAAATTATTAATAAAAAAATTTATTCTTAATTAGCTCTATTACTAATCTTTATTTTTGAACGATCCCAAGATAAACCCACTAAGTTATTTTCAGTAAATTTTAGAGGTCTTTTGTCTAAACAATTACGTTGTGCTATATTATCGCATTGTCTACGTCTTGCGCCTTTTGCCAAATCATTTATTGTATTTTTTGGTTTACGTCATTGTCGTTCGTTTTTTACCAAAACATTTGCGTTTTGTTATCGTTAAATACCTGGTGCTATTTTGGCTAACGTGATTTAAATATTTTTTTCAAACCATGTGACTTATTTTTTACAATTGCAGTTTATCACGGATAAAATTAGTGCTGATAAACATTCCCGTATCGTAGATTTTAAAGTACATTTTGCTGGCAAAATCTTCGGTTACAAAGCTATTTTGGAAGTTACTTCAAGTAAAATACCAGCTTTTTCTTGAAATTTTTACTCCTTAGCTTTCAAAAAAACATTCCTAATAATTTTTTTTAACTCTGTCGGAAATATAGCGTTTTGATTTTTACTTGCGCTTCTGCATGTATTATTTGCAAAAATTTTGGTAATGGCTATATCACGATGATCAACTCATTTACACGGAAGTTGTTCAGTGTTAAGTGTCTTCACAGAGTTACGACCTTCTAGAATCAGTTTTAGTGAATTAGCACTTAGGGATCTCTCATTTATTGGAGATCATTTGTTTTCCTAAGCGCTAATTCGCTAAAAAAGCTCCTGCCACAATCATTCCCACAGAGCAAAACATATATGACGTGATCACGAATACTATGACATTTTGAGGTCTTTAAAATCTTGCCTTAATTATATAATAAATTATAATTTTCTTATAATAAAACCAAAGCTATAAAAACCAAAAAACTATATATATAATATATATATAATATATATTTATATATTCTATTTTAAACTTGAGCAATACGTAACTGAACGAAGAGCA